>CAIGRN010167050.1:0-30619 GCA_903798345.1 Fraxinus anomala | reverse complement strand
GCAGCTTACAAAAATACTCCTAAAATTAGACATCTTTGGAAAAATCATATGAAAAGTATTTTAGTAGTAAAAAATACTGTATAAAATTAAGTGTTACTTTTTAAAGTTAAGTATCACTTTTTTATTAACGTCGTTTTTATTAAAAAATGATATTTGTCACTCAAAAAAATCACAAAAATTTCAACAGAAAAAAAATAGTTACACACAAAAAAAAGTGACAAAGAGTCAAAAAAAATGACAAAAAATAAAAAAGGTAACAAAACACCAATTAAAATATTGGAATTAATTCAATAAAGTGACTAAAATTTTCATTTAAGTCTATTATGATTTCGTGTGGAAAATATGATGGAACTTTTCCAGTTTCCCTTTAAAGTAACATTGTTGAGAGATTACTATAAAAAGAATGAATAACGTGACACATTCAAAAAAGTAGCGAAAAATAAAGAAAGTGAAAATATTAAAAAAAAAATGATAAAATACCAATTAAAACCTATGTTTGTCAATCAAAAAGTGATCGAATTTTTAAAAAAAATAACAAGCAATAAGAAAGTGACGAAAATTTAAAAAAGGTAACGAACACTATTAAAAAATGTTACAAACACTTAAATAGTGATACAAAACACTAATAAAAAATTATGTTTGTCACTAAAAAAAGTGAGATGAATTTTTAAAAAATGACAAATACTACTCAAAAAAGTGACGCTCAAAAAATTACAAATACACAAAAAGTGATTAAACACAAATCAAAACATATGTTTGTCACTCAAAAAAAATAACAGAAATCTTAAACAATAACAAACAATAAAAAGTAACGAAAATTTTAAAAAGGTTACAAAAAATTAAGCAGCAGTCTGGCCTTCGTTAAAATTATATTATTCTTATCAATCACACATTCTCCAATAAAATAATATTACTCGTAAATTCAAAACAAATTTTTCTTTTTTAATAATACATTTTTCAAAAAAAACACTTTTCCAAAAATTATAATTTCAAATAATGGGGCCAAACGGGTAAAAAGTGACAAGAACTATTCAAGAAAGTGACAAAAATTCAAAAAAGTGATAAACACTATAAAAAATTACAAAATATCAATCAAAACTTATGTTTCCCAATCAAAAAAGTTATAGAAATTTAAAAAAGTAACAACTAATAAAAAAAGAGACAGAAACTTCGAAAAAGTGACGTAAAATAAAAAAATAAATGTGACAAACGCTATTAAAAAAAGTGACAAATTTTTTTTAAAAGTGGCAAGCACACAAAAGTGACAAAACACCATCAAAACCCTAAATTATATCATTTTATACAAATTCAATCACTCCACAATTGTGTATTGAATTAGATAATAAATGACAATATAATAGATAATGATGATACGAGATATTTTACAATTATTAAGGAAGCCTTTTTCAGTATTTTTCATGTATGTCATTTGAGGTAGAAACGTGTTGCTGCCAATAATCTACCTCGAATGTTTAGCTATCAAAACTGCTCATCATGGCACGTAAGGGGAATTAAAAAAGTGACACTTGTATTAAAAAGTGAAGTTTGTCACTATAAAAAAAAAGTGATTTTTTTTTTTTTAAGTAACAAACAATAAATGATGTGACGGAAAAAGTGATGGAAAATTTAAAAAAAAAATGACAAACACTACAAAGTGAGAAACTTAAAAAAGTAACCGAACGCCAATTAAAACCTCAAAATATACCATTTTATACAAATTCCAACACCCCACCCAACACCAAAAACACATGAACCATCACATATAGTCATGTATGAGATCATATAAAAAGTGTTTTGAAAGTAAAAAATTATTATGTATAGTTAAAACAAATCTAAATATTATGAAGGTGAATATTGACTTTAGCGATTCAGATTAGAAGTCCAAGTACGAGGAAGACATTAAGACACTTTTCCACTTCTCGTTCAAGTTTCAACTAACAAGAATTTGACAAAAAAACATGGTAAAAAATTTGACAAAAGCAATGAATTTCAAAAACAAAACATTAACATAAAAAGAGCAAGGCGAACATTGCATCCACAAGTGAGGTATTTCTGAGCCCTAATACAACTATAGTAACACAGATGTTATCCTTTGCCCACTCACAAGCCAAACTCTTTGTCAATTGATTCAATGAACAATAAACATCTTTATAAAAATTATGAAATTGATTTAATCATGCCATGATGATTGTCAATGTTTTGAATAACTATCCTTTTGACGCAGAAGGATACCCTAAAACCCCAACCACTGAAGAAATAAATACAATGTTTCCACTTCTTGATGCCTTTAATAAGGGGTGGGCAAGTTGACTCAAGTGGAAAGAATACTCGAAATTGGTACCCCTAGCATCTTGCTATTAATCACTTATCTCTGCAAAAATTGAAAAAAAAAAATGTATCAATCAAATAAATGGAAGAAAATAAACTCAACGAAAATGCAAATATTTGATTATGTGCAGAATGGAAAATGAAGAATGATATTAAAACAGATTTTGAGAAAAAATATACAAAAAATTGACCTTGGATTGAATAAATAAGGACAGAAAAGGTATGGTTTGACGGTGGCTGATAAATTGTGGAAATCATTGGAATCGACAAAGAGAAATCAAATATTTAAGATGCTAACAATGATGATCGACGGAGTGTAAAATGCACTCTTCGGCTGTGAATGAATTACAGTTTTATTGTTGCTGTAAATGATTTCTTTTCATCCATTTGGGTAGTTTGAGCGTATAATTTCTATTGATTAAAAGATCATTGATAAATTATTAATTAAACGTATTGTTCGATTTTATTGATTTTAGGCCTGGGCCTAATTTCCTCTACTTTTTATCCCTACCTATAACCAATCCTAAGCAAATTATTAAGTTCTATGATATACTAATTAATCCTTTTTTGTTTTGTAGAAAAAATATATTTTTAGTAAATTTTGATAAAAATTGATAAAATGTGTTGTTGAAGAATTGATAAAAATTGTCGATTTATTGAAATGTGTAGTCAAAATTAATTGTTGACGTTAATTTAGATTTTTTTACATGCTTTTAGTTAAGATGGGCTTTAATTTTACTTCCAAAAATGTATCTGGATTTCGATTTTGATTTGGAAATTTAGAGAGAATCAAAAAGAGTAATAAAGTCCAAGAATATACTGTATTTATATTCCAATTATGAACACCAATCTAGAAATTTATTTATAATGTCTCCTAAAAAATAAAATATCATAGATCTTATGCAATAAAAATAAAAATAGGGGAAATTACACCAAACCAGATTTTTTAAGATTCAACTTCAAAAATCGAATCTAAATTTATCTATACAAAAATCAGATATTAATTCAAGTATTATAAATCAACATTTTAATAATAATAATAATATTATAGATTAATTTACACACACACACACACACACGCAAAATATATTTCATCCAACCAATTCAAACCCTAAATCATCTTATCTCATTTCCTCTCCACTTTTCATTCTCACTTCTCTTCTCTCTTCACCTCCCGTCTCTTTCTCTACGCTCTCCCTCAGACCGTCGTAGCCGCCGGGTGTGTCTGCCCCCGATGCCACATCTAGTTGCAATGTGTAGTTGCCCCTTGATGTGAGCGCTGCGTCGATATCGTCGCTACAATGCTGTGTGTTGCCCGGAGTGAGCGCGCGCAACATTTGACGGAGTTGGGGTGGAGTAAGCTATGGTTTTGGTGTTGGCGGAGTTGGATTTGTGTTTTTGGTATGTGGTTTTGGATCAGTGGTTGTTATTGTCGTGGCGGTGTGGTGGTGGTGCGGTTGCGGTGGTGGCGATGACAGTGAGTTGTTGGTGTAGGTGGTGGGCGATCCGTGCTTAGTTATGATTTGACGATCTATGGTGTATGTGTGTTGTTTAGTGTGTATGGAAACGATTGTGTAGTGGTACGGTTAAAGTGGTGGCGACGATGGTGAAGTAGTGGTGGTATTTGATGGTGGTTTTGGTTTGTTTGAGATGGTAATGGTGTTGGCGGTTGTCGTGAGGTGGTGGTGGTGGTTCTAGCGACGATGGTACATCGGCTAGACAGTGTTGGTGCTACTAGTAGATGTTGGTGGCGATCGGTCTGTCGATATGGTGGTGGATCAGGCGCGACGATGTGGTGGTATTTTTCTGCGATGTGTTAGACTTGTTTGAGATATTGTTGCTGTCAAGAAGTGGTGGTGGTGGTGGTGGTGGTTTTGGCGGTGATGCTGCTAGAGGGAGTGGTGAGATGGTGGTCACAAGTGCTGATTGTGTTCACAAATTATTTGGTTGATTGTGACCATTAAATTGGTTAATCTGTGACCAATAAACACTATGTGAGCAATAAAAAGGATAAATTGTGACCAAAAAATAATGTGTGACCTAAAAATTTATTAATTTGTGATCGAAAATTTGAAAATTTATGTCCGTCTGATAAGTTGTGATTTATAATATTTGTGATTTGTGACCGATAAATAAATTGTGACGTATAAATTTTTGATTTTGTGACCGATGAACAAATTATGACCTATAAAATTTTTGAATTGTGACCATAAGATAATTTGTGACATATAAAATTTTTGATTGAAAATTTGCGACTCTCTTATAAGTTGTGACTTATAATATTTGTGATTTGTGATCGATAAATAAATTGTGTCGTATAAATTTTTTATTTGTAACTGATAAACAAATTGTGACTTATAAAAATTTTGAATTGTGAAAGTAAAATAATTTGTGACGTATAAAATTTATAATTTGTGACCGAAAAATAATATGTGACTAATTAAATTGTTAATTTGTGACCAAATTGTATAAATTGTTGACCTTAATATATTTATTTAATAAAATATATAAATAATTAATTAAATCATGAAGAAATTTTAATCAGTATCTGATTTTTGAAATTTGAAATATTTGTTCTTAAATTTAAAATAAGAAATACTTAACCTCTTAATTATGAAATTTTCCCATAAAAATATCTTATTAAGTCTCAATGTCCAATCTTTAAAGGGCAACTTACAAAAATACCCTTGAAATTAAAGGTCTTTTAAAAAATCATATGAATCATATTTTGAAAGTAAAAAATACTGTATAGAATTAATTGTCACTTTTTTTAATAGAAAAGTGACACAATCAAAAAAGTGAAAAAAAAATGATAAACACTTCAAAAAAGTGACCAAAAAAAAAAAGTGACAAAGTCCACCAGCATTGCCATCTCCACCACCTGCACTTCCTCCAGCTGTACCTCCACCACCAGTAGTTTTACCACCAACACTTCCACCGGTTGTACCTCCAGCACAATAATTAAATTAAATTTATTGTGCGTTTTGTTGTAAAATTCAAATTTTTATTTCATTTCTCGTGGATCGACAGTTTAGACTCGTTTCAAATGTATGAATTGCAATGGAAACTAGTTATCAAGTTTCACCACCACAATTTTCATTGTTTTCGGGTTGATGCTCTCGATAAAGAATCCATCATTTGGTACCCTTCTTCTTATAATAGGAAGGGTTGGAAAAAATAAATATAACCTGCAATGGCTACTGAATAGCCTCCTCTCACTTTCTCAGCTACAAAGCTTTTGACATTTAATTTGTTCTCCAAATCTTGGTCAATTCCATCCAGGCTTTTGTTGAAGGAGAAGCGGCCCCTCGACATGGAATCAGTGGGTGGCGCACGATGGTGTTTGTGGTGTCTGTATTCAGTGGGCTGGGAGATTTTGAAGTTTTGGGGATTTGTTTAAGTTTAGGGTGTAATTAATACGGGAATTTATGTGATGTTTAATTAATTTAGGGTATTAATTTAATTGGGTCAATTTTTAGAGTATTAGGCCTAATTTCCTCGTCTTTAAAGATATCATCCGGCCTCAATTAGAGAGCCCAATAGGGCCCATATAAAACTCCTAACCAGCGCAACCTCACGCTAACCTAATCTAAAAGTCAGCCTGAGTTCAAATTCGGTCAGGGTCCGGATTTGAGTTCGAATAATGTCTCCTTTTTCGGATCCGGTGGTCCGTCGTGGTCCTGCTCTGGTTCAGTACATGGTTGGTGTGGCGTCATGACACGCGCTCACAGACACACGATCAGAGAAGGATTAGGAGAGAGATGGATAGTGTGAGAAAAAGAATAGCTACAATATAATACAAATACACAGAGGCTGCTATATATCTATATATTTCTCTCGTATTAAAGTTTTCTGGATTTCTATTTCTATTGTGGACTTCATCTTCGGTTTGCCCTAGCTTTCTCTCTTTCTCTCTAATCTCCCTTCCGTTACGCAAAGCACCTCAGATCAGATTCTCTCTCTAATTCGTCTTTCTTGAGAAAAGATCCCTTGTGAGCATCGCCTGCTTTTGATTTTTTCTTGTTTTCTGATACATGTGAATGCATATCAGCTTATTATCATCGAGAATCCAACCCCCCTTTTTTGGATTTAGGGAAAAAAGGAATAATTAGATTAATTATCGTATTAGGGCTTGCAACTTATGTATAGGCGAGTTAAATTAATGTGCTTGGAACGAGGTTAACTGGTTAACTACTATTTTGTTTCTAAAAGTTTTGAGCTGAGAGTAATTTACAGTTATTTATTTCTATTTTTCTTTTTTCTGCTTGACCTATCTGGAACATGCATCTTAGAAGTACCTTTTCTTTAGCACTCTATTTGCAATTTAAATTCGGATGCTGGTTCTTGTTCAGGATTTATTGACTCAATTCAATTTGGCGCTAAGTATTTATCTGATAGGGTGATAGGTGGCCAGATATATGTTGTCGGCTTGTTTTTTGCCCTAGTTAGGGTGATGTAGTGATTCCTTGCACGTGTGTACTCTAAATATATGTTGCTCATTTTTTAATATTCTTACTCCTTAAGTTCTATGGGGGGATGCATAGTTACATTTTATTCCGTCTTGGATCATTTATAATTGTGGCCTGCTTTCACGGTTTGGATTATGGCATGTCACTAATGTGTTATTTTCTATGGAAAAGAGTGGTTCTCTAGTGCAAATGATACCCTAGTGAGTTAGTGACGTTCTATGTATGGGAAAATGGTTGGATGTGATCTTAATGTTTGGTTTCCTAAATCTCAAGAACAGTAAAGGTTTTGACAACATATTTTGTTTTGTAAAGTTTCTCTTCAAACATGAGATTATAACAAAAAAAGATTGATGTTTACAGATGCTGAGGACCATTATATGACAACACAGGAAATAGCAACATAATGGCTGTTGAGGCTTGTACCAAACCAAAATTGATGGATGATATGGACGAGGATGATGAACCCTTAGTATTTAAACGGAGCAGCTCATCATCAAAGCAAAACCAATCAAACCCACAGCTTCAAAAGTCATCTTCATCTCAAAAGCTTGACCGACAATTAGGAAGGCCGATGCCCAATGGACGATCTCAAAATGGTCAAAGTTCTGGGGTTCAAAAGGGTAAGATGGTCTCTTCTTCCAAAGCATCACCTGTTAAATCACCCCTGCGTAGCCCTGAAGCATCTAAATCATCTGCTAAGGCATCTTCATTGAGGTCTCCAGAGGCAAATCTGAAACCTTCAGCGACTTACCGTTTAGAAAATGTTAATCGACAGATGAAGGTGGAGAAGCCTTCGACTGGGCCTGCTGCTGAACCAAATTACTCTGATGATTCAGAAGATGATAAACCACTTAGTGCTAGGCTTTCTACTGGCTTATCAAAGATCAACTCGAACAATGCCAGCAAAGGATCCAATGTTTCACATGTGGGTCAAAATCCAAGCATCCCCAAACAAGAAGATTCAGATGATGAAAGGCCTTTGTCACATAAGGTCCAATTGAAGTCTAATGTAGGGACGTCTACTAGCAAGTCCTATGATCCGGATGAAAAAAAGCCCCTTGCAGCAAAAAGCAACCAAAATGGGTCTGCCTTACGAGACAGTGGTTCAAAGAAACCTTCAACCGTGTTAAGTAAGAGACCTGCCAGCGAGGTAAAATCTGCTGGGCAATCTTCAATGAAAAAGCATAAGCTTTCCGATGCGACTATTAATAATAAGCAACCATCTGTCAAAGCTGAGCCAAAGTTAGAGGATGATGATGACCATGTTCCCATATCTCAGAGAATGAAGAAGCCGGCTGCTTCAGATAAGAATACATCAGCCATTAAGAAAGTAACGAAAGTTGTTTCCTCTTCACTTAATAAAACAAATAAGAATTCAAAGAAGGTGATGAAAAAATCTCAGTACTCCAAGTCATCAAAGGTTCCTCCAGGCTCTGGTGAAGGGCAGAAATGGACTACCTTGATTCACAACGGTGTGATATTTCCACCTCCATACCTGCCTCATGGGGTTAAGATGCTCTACAAGGGGAAGCCAGTTGAGTTAACACCCAAACAGGAGGAGGTGAATATCATTCTCTCTATCTCTCACACAACACACACGGTTACTAGCTTTTCTTTTAGTTCATTGTGTCTATATCTTCAAAAATATTGTCCTCTAATTGCTCCAAGCCATGCAATGTTTTTTTTTTCTTTTCCAGGTGGCTTCGATGTATGCGGTGATGTTAGATACGGAATACATGAACAAACCTAAGTTCAAAGAAAATTTCATGAGTGACTGGAGGAAAATACTGGGAAAAAATCACATTATTCAAAACTTGGAAGACTGCGATTTCACCCCAATATATGAATGGCATCAGAAAGAAAAGGAGAAAAAGAAACAGATGACTACAGAAGTGAGTTAAAGATTTGTCAATACTTTTTGTATGTGACATATAAGGGATGATTTTGAAAATCAAGCTGATTTATTCATATCTCTCAATATTAACTTGTTTGCTCATTATCTGTCAGAAACTGATTCATATATGTGAGTTTGACAGTTAATGAAACAGATTTTGTATCTACTATAACTACGATAAGTTGTCTTTCCTATTGTAACTGTTGAAGATTTCACGTTCAACAATCTTTCAGTTATGAGCTAAGGGTTACTATGATGTTTCTTGGAGAATATCTTAAGAGTGCTGTCTTGAATCAGAGTTCTGCATAAGTACATCTGACACAATAATCATGACCCTTAGATGCCTTCTGCTGCCTTTCAATTTAGTTGCATTGCAATGAATTCATGCGCTATTCAATGCCTGATGTTATGACGTAACCTGAATTAAGAAGGCACATCTGAGTGCTAGCATTTATTTAACTGGTTAACTTACGCAGATTGCCCAATCATCATATATACTCTGCTGATGCCTGGGCTATTGACTATTGCAATTCTTAAGTTACAAACTTCTTATGATAATCATAAAGTTACTTGCTATGAACTAATTTAGTTGGTATAGTTTTACTATATAAATGGAAATAAATATCCTTTTTCACATTGTTTTTCTAGTAACTTCTAATTTTCTTGGGGGGTCTCTTCAATTGCTTTTGTGTCTATCATGTGTTTATTCTTCCTGTGCCGCATTTCTGAGCATGCTCTCTATTGGAACAGATAAGCTTTGTCTAGCTTGTGTGCTCTAGAGTAGTTAAAATATTCTGTTGTTTCTAAAATAAACTCAATTCTTTAGTTTTATATATTGTAAATGAATAGGTGCTGTTACCAAGTGGACTAATAGGCAATACATGTTCTAATAAGAACAGCGGCTAATTTGAACTCCACTGTTTTGTCAGGAGAAGAAGGCCATAAGAGAAGAGAAGCTGAAGCAAGAGGAGAAGTATATGTGGGCTATTGTTAATGGAGTCAAAGAGAAGGTGTGGCATCTACATTGTGTTGTATTTCATCCGTTTTTGTATTTTTTTTAACTTTTTTCCCCTTCTTTGGGGGGTGGGAGTGGGAAGGGGAACTTATGTTTGGTTTCAACAGCTTGGTGTATACATAGCTTTAGTTGCTTGTATAAAATCATCAATATTTTTTCATTGACTACTGAAAAATGTGTCTTGGGAGAATAAGTTTTTATTCTTCTTTTCTTTGCATATATTTTCATATCATCTCAACTGTTTGTAATGCAGCAGTAAAGCCTTGGAAGTCTCAATATAGAAGTGTGATGTGCAACCTATTATTGAGCTGGAGAGTGAAGCATATTTTATAAATTTGCAGAGCTACTGATTAGTAAAAAAAAAAAAGCAAAGTTGTAATGAATTATCAATGTTTAGCAGCTTCTGTATATTTTCATGTTTGTTTTCTTCAAACCAGCAAATAAATTTTCAAGATATCAATAATTAGTTCTGCAACATTTTGATAATACTAAAGATGTATGGGGGCATGTGCATAACAGTAAATATTTTGAAATGCAGCTGGCTTTAGTTCTTAATGCGGCATAAATGATGAGGGTTCAACATAGTTATATTCATCTTTTGGGATTTTCATGGTGCTTTATTTGATCATATACACTGTTGTTAGATGATAGTGATGTAGACTAGTTTAATATGGCTTTCTTCTGATGCATGTCTGAGGTATCTGGCAACGATGTCATTTGCAGGTTGGGAACTTCAGGGTTGAACCACCTGGATTGTTCCGAGGCCGTGGAGAGCATCCAAAGGTATATTAAACATCTTTCTGCTAGAAGTGGAGCTCTAATGTTCATCTAAAATTTCCTCTTTATATGAAAATTGGTGGCAATATTAGAGTTTTAATGAGTGAATAGCATTGAACAGATGGGGAAGCTTAAAAGACGCATACGTCCTAGCGACATCACTATAAATATTGGAAAGGATGCACCAATTCCAGAGTGTCCTATCGCTGGTGAAAGGTTCTTTTTCCTGCTTATTAGTTTTCTCTTTTGACGATCAGGAAAATGGCCGGTGATTTTTCAGGTTAAAATGGCATTGATTTGAAGAGGTAACATTTCGAATTTAATAATTGGCAGCTGGAAAGAAATAAGGCATGACAATACCGTGACATGGTTAGCATTTTGGAATGACCCAATCAATCCAAAGGAATTCAAATATGTTTTCCTTGCAGCAAGCAGCACCCTGAAAGGGCAAAGTGACAAGGAGAAATACGAGAAATCAAGACTTTTGAAGGTATTGAATATGCAGTTAACCAGTAAACGTCTTTGTATCATCTGTTTTTATTGTAGGACTAACTTATTATAAATATCTCTTTGCTATTTGACTGAAGGACTACATACAAGGTATTAGAGCAGCTTATACTAAGGATTTTGCAAGTAAAGATCCTACAAAGAAGCAGATTGCAGTTGCTACCTATCTTATTGACAAACTAGCTCTTAGGGCAGGCAACGAGAAGGTACGAGGTCTATGATTTTTAATTTTAATCATTCCATACATTGCATTTTTTAATTGTTTGAGAACTTCTTGAGCAATGACAACAAACTAGGGCTTATTCCCACATTCTTTTTTGCCATTCAGCTCATAGGTAGAACTATAATTAAGATTCATGTAATAGCATCAGACGAAGTTTTACACTTGCTGTCAACCTACCACAATCCAGAACTTTGTGAACTCGAGAGGAATTTATTTGCAAAGCACTGTTTTATGATCCACCTACATGTTCTTAATTATGCATTCTACGGTTTTTTCCCCATGACAAATAAAATGGGACGATGCAACGTCTCAACACTTTTTAGTATTTTACAGGATGATGATGAAGCTGATACAGTTGGTTGCTGCACATTGAAAGTAGAAAATGTAGAACCAATGCCTCCAAATATTTTGAAGGTGATGTGGCTTTATGTCTAGTATAACTATTTCTCAAATATCTATGTTTTAGATTTTCCTTGTAAGATTCACGAGTTTGATGGATTCTGAGGAAAAAAATGAGGATTGAAACAACTTCTAAATAAGTTTACACTGTTGACAGTTCTGAGAATTAAGAATATAATAACTATGCAAGATATTTTCACCCTGATGGCGTATCTGTTTGTATTTGCAGTTTGATTTCCTTGGTAAAGATTCTATCCGGTATCAAAATGAGGTTGAGGTTGAATCTGCTGTCTTCAAGGCAATCCAACAGTTCCGGAGTGGTCAGTAGATGGTCTTCTGTGTACATACTTAAATTTATTGTTACAGTTTTGAATATTATCTGTATCACTTTCAGGCAAAAAGGCTGGTGATGATCTTTTTGACAAGCTTGATACCAGTAAACTAAATGCTCATTTGAAGGAACTCATGCCTGGTCTGACAGCAAAAGTTTTCCGTACATACAATGCATCAATAACCCTGGATGAGATGGTAAGATTGAACCTGGGATTTATAGTCTCCAAGTTAGTATCAGTTCATATGCTGAATGTCTGTGGTAAACATTTACTTCTGCCCTCAAATATTTTAGTAGAAAGAGAGGAGGAGAAGTGAGTATACATGCAGGTTATATTAAAAAACTCAAAGAGATGATACAAGATCTGGATGATAATGAACTTTAATAGTGTTACGAAAGTTAATTAGTGCTTACTCTTGACGGTCTATCAAAGACTAATAGCAGTTTCAGTGGGCTACATTCTCCTATAAATTGATGCATTTGTTATTGTTGGTACAGTTGAGTAAGGAGACAAAGGGTGGAGATGTAGCTGAGAATATAGTTGTTTATCAACATGCAAACAAGGAGGTAAAGATTGTTTAAAGCTAAATGTCTGATGATATCATTTTTTTTTTAAAGTTTGGTTGAGAATACTTCTATTTGTATGTCTATTGTGTAGGTTGCAATCATTTGTAATCATCAACGTACTGTCTCAAAGTCCCACAGTGCCCAGATGTTGCGGTTGAATGAAAAGATAGAAGAATTAAAGGTAATGAATGACTTCTAAATCTAATTAATCACTGCATGCAATTGATGTTACTAAAATAATATGAGCTCAAAAGTTAGCTGCCAGTTCGAGGACGTCACTGCTTAAGTGGAGCATTGATGGATCAGTATTGTATTTACCCGAACTTATATTGACTGGTTGAAAAACTGGACATGTAAAGGTTGGATGCTTGTTGCAAGCCTAGGTCACTATAAAACAATGTTTGGCTAAGTTATAGCTAAAAAAAGTAGATAATATACTTTTTCGACTTTCAAGTAGAAAAAAAATAAAAAAGTTAAAATTTATTTCGAAAGTAACTTTCAGTGCTGTCATCTGAGAACTGATACTTGTCAGGGAATTTTAGGACGTAATATTTTTTGTCTTGTGTATAACTTGACTTAGTTATTGTTTGTAGGGTGTTTTGGAAGAGTTGACGACAGATTTGGTTAGGGCAAAGAAAGGAAAGCCCCCACTAAAGAGTGCTGATGGGAAACTGAAAAGGAATCTTAACCCCGAAGCGTAATTACATTTCCTCCTAATTGTTGAGTTATTCTGTGTTAGGTATCATGCAGCTAATAGTGAAGCATCATGCAGATTAGAGAAAAAGATAGCTCAAACAAATGCTAAGATAGAAAAAATGGAACGAGACAAGGAGACCAAAGAGGATTTGAAAACTGTAGCATTGGGCACGTCAAAGATTAACTACCTTGATCCTCGAATCACAGTTGCATGGTGCAAACGTCATGAAGTTCCTATCGAGAAGGTGAAAAGTTGAATTTCTGGTGGATAAGTTTTCATTGTTTCCTGGTCCTCTTAATGAGTTACTTATCAACTAATTGTTTCGCACTGTCGCAGATATTCAACAAGTCTCTCCTTGCAAAATTTACTTGGGCGATGGATGTGGATCCTAGTTTTAGATTCTAAATTTTGTTAGTTATAGCGCAGGACATCCCCCCACCCCTCAAACCGAAGACAGAGAGAGACGAATCTGAACAAAGCTCTATTGACTATATTTATTTATTTATTATTTCTGCGGAAAATTCCTGTTGTACTAAATCATCTCAATGAAATTGTGGATGATTTTCTCCCACATTGAGTTGGATCTCTCCTTTCTGTGTTCTGAGAGAGTGATTTCTTTGTTTTCGTAACTTCTAATTCAGACATGAAGTCGCAATGTAACTACTGAATTATAATCATGGGTTTTGCTGAACTCTGCTAAATATGACGACTTAAATTTTAGACATTTCTTTGCCTCTATAAGAGCAATGTACTTGGATACAGTAAACATATCAACTTGTTTTACAGGATAAATTGGTCATTTTACGGTTACCATAAGCAAAAACCACCCAAAAAAAATAAAAATAAAAAATGAAAGAAAGGGTATAAGAAAGGTGAAGTCCAAACAAGAAAAAACTCTCCTTTTTCAGTATAAGGTGTATCTTTCTTCGGGACAAGCAAGGGACCAGGATGCAGGAGCCTTTCGAGTTCCATCATGTATGTATGTATCATAAACATTTGATCAGCATATGTACGACAGCAACCAAAACAACGATCCCAATAGCTGAAACAAGTGGGCACAAGCAGGAGCAGCCATCCTTTGTGCGTTTATTCAGAAATGCAAGCTTCCTCTGCACTCGCTGTTATCATTACAGAGGACCAAAAAAGAAAAAAATCAGTGTAAAAATCAGTAAGACACACTAATACAATCAAGATTGCACTTCTTTATACACTATGAAGAAGTCACATTAGGCAATCCAAAGTTCAAAGAACCTGACGTCTTATAACATAAATCCTTGGAATCATCCAAGTAAGAGGATTAAAATGTTCGAAGACTTTTGCCTCAGATTTCCAAGAAAAATTCGTGCCAAAAATTATGGTACTCATCTCAATAATTTTACACTAGTAGCTCAACAAGGTTTCCTGATAATACGATAAGACTAGAAATATCACCTGCAGTCCGGATTCTGTAACATCAACATGTTGGTCGAAACTATCCTGCTCAGAATATAAAACAGAAATGAACTCAAAAATCAGTGATTTTAGAAGATAATAAATCTGGGTTAGTGAAATATACAATAACACACGCACAATTAGTCTTGTATGCAGATCAAGCTCCTCATTGACTGCCAATGCTATATGTTTGGTGCTGATCACTGTCTCCTCCAATTTCTCAAGATCCTCGTCTTGTTCTGCATAGAAAGCGAACAAAGGATGATACACAGAGAGAAACAATTGATTAAAAAGGAGAACATATATTTTAAAATCTTCACAGAAACTAACCCTTCATGATTTGATGCTGAAGACCAACAAACCCAGTGTTGTCAAGGCCTGCTGTTCTACTCATAGCATCAACCGGCTTACTTTCTGACCCGGGCAAGCTGTCCCTGTTTGTGAAGTTTGACATATTCAATGTGGAAGCCATCTGGTTTACTTTTGATCTTAAATTTGCAACCATGTCCTTGCGTCGATTCATTTCTTTCTGTGTCCTGCATATAAGATATAACGGGTTTAACAAGCATAAAAAAATATGCTTGGAGATAACATATACAAGTGAACCATAAACGAGTATCCAAACATGCTTGGAGAAAGCACAAAGAGGAAACAAATAGAAAAATGAAGTAAAGAGAGGTACAGGTAGTTTGAGAATTGGACAAATTTAGCAAGTGAACCATAACACAGAGAAGATACATTGGATAACGCCTTGATCATTTTAACATTGTGCATCAACATCCTTATCCAATGGCCAGTTCAATAGAGATAACTTACAAAGGCTGCTTTGCAGGAAGCTTTGACAGAAGAGACTCTAGGTCATCGAGCCTGGTGCTAAGTATGGTAATTTTCCTCCGTATTGCAGATGAATGTCGCTGTGTTTCTCGCCCTGTTGCAGGAAATGAACTCTCTTCAGATATCATGTTAGTGATATCATCAGCAAGTTTTACTGCTTCATTATATTCCCTCATCCATGGATCTCTAGAAGCGGCCATTCGTCTGGAAAATAAGATGGTGGAATTTTTAGCATTACTAAGAAGCTCTCATCTGAACACTATCATCCTATCAGCTATACCAATGACCCTTTTTAGGCACGTTATAGATCACAAAGGATACACAATATTGCACATTGATGCAATGAGAGATTCAACAAGTCAATTTGAAAAAAAAAAAAAAGTAGTTTTAGATTATCACGAAGACAAGGAAAAGTGCACCAAAATAATAGCAAGACGGAAAGAACCATTCTTGTCCCTTTAATCCAAGCAAGAAACAACCTTTTTGGTAGTGTATTAACTGACAAGATACCATTTCAAAAAACCTCAGATGGTAAAATCTAAAATTCTACCCCCCAAAAAAAAAATTTGATTCAATTAAAAAATTTAACATAACCGGAAAATCTGTCTAATAACTCTTAAATCAGAGAATGTAAAATTCAGGGCGTAAGAAAGAAGGTCAATGAAGATAACTGCTTCGGAATTAGCTCATATACGCGTATATATTTATACCGCCAAAGCACATAAATAACTGCTTAAAGGATGAAAATTTGTTTACCTTTACGACTGGAATCAGCGAGTTGAATTATGGAATTGGAGTAGCTGATTGAGGAAATTGCTGTGTTTGAATAATTTAAAAGAAGCAAATCAACTGAAAACATACGGCAACGCCAATTACCGCCAAGAATAGTCCGTCATAATTGTCGTTTCTGCTGCAGGCATTACGACAATAATCATTAAATAGGAAGAAAATCTTCTTTATTAATTATTATGATGATGATGACGATGATTCAGAATACACACTATTGATTAGGAATACGAAATTACATTGGCCGACCGAGTGAATGCATTGATTTTCTCTTCCTCTCATTTCACATTAGAAGTTCCATTTCAACTAAAATTCATCTTGTTCGGTTGTGTTTTAAAATTATTTATAACTACTCATTTTAAACTTATTTTATTTACTTTTTACTCATACATTATAAGTAATTAAAAATTAACCAAACAAGTGCAAACATCTTCTTCCTACAAAGAGTGCATCACTTTTAGACATGTTTTTACAAATATAAGAATAACAAGTTAGAATGCAATAGCTAGTTACATGGTGTAATTGAAGCCTCGATCCGTTTGGTGTGGTTTGGGTATGAAATTCACTCGACTGAACCTTCCTCGATTGTAATTATATTGTTGAACTTACCAATGATGAAAATTGCTTAATTGATAGTTATATTGCAATGGTGAATGGCCTTTCGCGTAATTGCTATGCTATATATGTTAATTGTTGTTATTAGCTGTTTGGAGACTATAGGTAATAAAATGTGAAATTTGAAATTAAATTGAAGTCTAAAAATTAATTAAGATAAGTTAAAATTTAGTATGAAAATTGAATTTCAATAAAAGTTAAAAGAATAATGTTATTTAACGTCATCTGTGTCAACACCAATTTATGTGATAACAACATGATATTAAATGATAGATTTATTTAAATATAATGTCACATAATTAATTTAATTGAACCTATCTAGTGAGGTCACCTAAACTAATAAATGACAACGAATGAATTTATCCATTTTTAATTGCAAAAAAATACCTCTTTAAACTAAGAACTTGATTAGTATATATCCAATTGTCTCCATATTTCCCCTGCTCTTTTCTTTAGGAGTGGACATGATCTCATTCAATTTTAGTTCAAAGAGAATCGAACCGAAACATAAATCAATGATTTTTTTTTTTATAATGAAACAAAATGATTTTATTTTTTAAAGATATGAAACCAAATCGAAATCGAACCATTTGATTATGATTTGATTTGATTCTAGTTTCATTACTAATTGAGAAAAAAAAATAGAAAGAACATTTAACGAAGAACTGAAAGATAAGGCTTCAATTTCAGAAATACATGTGACGGTGGTGGCTGAGCGCGACGATAGTTGTTGGTTTTCATATGAGAGTCAGTCGGTGTATAAATTGAAGAGAGAAAATCAGAAATGAATTAGGGTCTTGGTTTCCAATTTCCAGACTGAGAAATGAGAAATCGAAAATACATGATATTTTTGACCTATTTTTTAATTGAATTTTGAATTTTTTGGTGTGAATTGTGATTCCATATATATATATATATATATATATATATTGCTTGTTTTGGTTCTTGGTTCTGATTTGGAGTTTGAGTCTCATTTTTGTTTTTAAAAGAATGCATTTTATAATAGTGATTTTTGGAGAATGTGTGGTTAAAAAGTAAAAAAAAAAATTGAATTTATATGTAAAATTAATAATGTACGATTTAAAATGAGTTTGGAATGAAAATGCACAAATATGATCTGATTTTGTCATTTTGTTCACCCCTACATTTCATCGTCTTTTTTATCCATCTCATTTTCCTTCTTTTTCAGTTTTACCGTGAGATTGTGAACACCTTGATTGTCTTGCCTGCTAATTTTGCCAAAACACCAGCCTACGCCAGTCACGAAGCTCCTACCTAACTACTCAACCCACCTACTCCTGCACGTTATTCTCATTTTCGAACTCCAATAGCAATTCCAAGAATGTAAATGACACTCCAGTCTAGTTAAAACCCATTTTTCTCACCTGGGATTTTTTTCATGGCACGATCAATTTTCATTTTTTTAATAGTTTGTTTATTTAATTTTTGCCCTACCCATGTTCAATCAAATAATCAAGAAGGGTACATTACGGTAGACATATCGAATAAGGGTCTTGATTTTCTCAAGGATTTGTTAATAGAAAAGGCAGAGTCGTCGTTGCTTCCACTTTACCTGCCCAAGATCGAGAAGGCCGTGAAAATCCCAGTTGTGGGTAAAGTTCATATGGTTCTTTCTAATATTACTATACAAAGGATCGATGTGATTTCTTCAACTGTGAAAACTGGTGATAATGGTATACTTATAGCTGTTTCTGGGGCCACCGCGAATCTGAGTATGAATTGGAAGTATTCATATAGCACTTGGTTGATTCCTATTGCTCTTTCGGATCAAGGAAGTGCCACAATTCGGGTATGCAGATTATCAATGCATGTATAATTTGTATAGTCTTGAATGCTCTACATGGAACCGCTGTATAATAATCTAGTGAGTTATCATATCTTCTGAATATTTTGTGAATGAATTTCAAGTATAGGAAGGTAACTTCAAAAAGCTTTAATTTTACGCATTTTAGATGCCAAAAGGTGATTTCAGAGAGTTGAATTTCAGTGAAGAGTCCATCTAGGATGGACAATTATTGATGTGTAGGGTGAAGCGAGAAAAATGAACAAATTCGATGATTCCAAGTAAAATACTGAGAATGCTGTTAAGATGAAAATACTTGAAATCATGATATTGAGATGAATTTGTAGCGATATTAAGCCCCCCTTTGGGATTTTAATTTAAGTCAAAATCAACAATTAATTTCAATCGCGTATTTAACGGAATCCAAAACTTTTCAACCATACATTTCATTAAATTTTATCAAAATCTGCTAAAAATATGATTTTAATCCCCATCAAACAGGGGCTAAAACAGATGCAATAATAAATGCGAATTAACACCAACTGGGGATAAATTAACAGATATACGGCTTAGGCAGTGAGGACTTTTTTTGTTCTGACTTAAAAAATCTCTTGTGCACTAGAGTGATGTGATCCTTAGTAGAATAGGTTAGAATGTTTATGACATGGTTATGAATGATGTATTGCAATTAGCTATCGATGAAGGCATGTAGCAATGAATTGAAAATAGCAGAGGAAATGAATTCGTGCAGTCTACTCCAAATTATCTGGTCTCGGGATTAGTTTGTTGTTGTTATATGCAATAATATGTACTGCTTGCATCTGTATGTTTGTATATTAGGACTTGGCGGATTTTGGTACAGAGGGAGGAGAGAGAACTAGTAGCAGTATTTATGATTTGAGTTTCTGAAAACCTGTCACAGCCTAACAATGGCCAACCTGATTAATGGTCAGGGTGAAGCTCGCTGGCTATTTCACTAATTAAAATAGGCATATTTACTAAGACGTAGGTGTATGTCTCATAGTATGTCAATTGTATTACAGATCGGAAAGCAATTATCATTGCAGTAAAAACAATGAAGTTTACTTCCTTAGCTCAAAATGATGTATATGATCTATTTTTATGAAAGTTGAGAATTCTTCCCACATTTGTCAGAATAACACTTCCGCTTCAAGTACATGTTTCAATCTTACATTTTCTATTCTGTTCTATTTTACATTTAGAGTTTAGATTTTGCAGCTCCATAGAATGATCCTTGTTAGAAACTTTTTATGGAAGTTAAGGCCTTGAATTCTTAGAAACATAAAACTGACAAAACTTGTTTCTTTAGTTTTAATCAGCTAGTTGTGCAAGTCTTGATAGTAATAGAACTCCAGACGCTAAAACTCTAAACTTCTTATCATTAATATGTTTACAGTAATTTTCATTTCTTTTTGTGAAGTCATGGCATGATCTTCAATTAATATATTCTCCATGGGAAATTGATGTATTCTGCTTCTTCTAAGGTTGAAGGTATGGAAATTGGGCTTACCCTCAGTCTGAAGAATCTACGAGGATCTCTTAAGCTGTCTGTTCCGGACTGTGGATGTAATGTGAAAGATATATCTATAAAGTTGGATGGTGGAGCATCCTTGTTTTATCAAGGGTATCATTTTTCATGTTTTCTGAACTATGGCAATCTTCCTTGGTTTTGTTGTTTGTATTTTTGGAAAATTGGGCAAATGATTTAGCCCCTGTTTGATCCCCATTATTTAAAAACTTATTTTCAATCACACATTTTCTCAATAAAATAATTTTGCACGTAAATTCAAAACTTTCCCTACTTTTACCACACACTTTTCAAAAAAATTACTATCACAAAATCTGTTCTCCCAAAAAATGAGGCTCCAACCGAGCCTTAGAATGTTAAATGCATAGACTTTTTGAACTTGAAAGGAAACCGTTTGCTTTACAACTTTTGTGTTCGCCCTGCTGATTATTGTAGATTATGCTCCTATCTGGTAGAGATTAAAATCAGATTTTTAACATATATTGATAAAAGTTGATAAAATATGTGGTTGAAAAGTTGTGAGTCCTATGAAATGTGTGGTTAAAATTAATTGTTGACTTTGATTTAGATTTTAATCAAGCATTTTAGCGGTACCAAATAGGGGCTATGTTTTTATTATATGTTTAATTATTAATGAGGAAAGTAAATGTTACTATAGGTCATGAAGTCATCAGTGTCATGCCAGGACCTAATTGCATATATACCTGTTTCACTCATGGCTAAATATGCTGATTCTTGGTGCCAGTTGGAAATTGATATTGTCCAATATGATATTTATTTTGTCCATAGCATTATCTGTGCTCGTGCAAATCCTAGATGAACATCAAGAACTTTCATCCTAAGATGAAATGTAAATACCTCCTTGATGTGCACTTTGAAACTATTTTCTCTGTCAATGACAAATGTATCTGGGAAACACATTAGCTTTTAAAGTCTAATTTTTCATTTTGTTTACTCTACTTTCTATCTGTGAACGGGCTAGTTATGTAAATTTTCTTTTACTTACTTTCCATGACTACTCATATTCATTTTGTGATTCACCTCCCATTTTTCAGGTTGGTGGATGCCTTAGAGGGTACAATTGTTTCTGCAGTTGAAAATGCTGTTTCCAAGAAAATAAAAGATGGAATTGTAAAGCTTGATTCTGTATTGCAATCTCTTCCTAAAGAAGTTCCAATAACTAATGTGGCTTCCATGAACATTACATTTGTTGATGATCCAAAGTTGAGTGAATCATCACTTGACCTCGAAATAGATGGGTTGCTATCTGCCAAGGATGAAATTATAGTTTCCAACCACTATCATGAAACTTTACAAGCTTCATTCTCCTACAAGGAAGTGGATAAGATGGCCAGGATCTCATTGCATGAAGATGTTCTTAAATCTGCATCAGCAGTCTACTTGGAAGTAATTTTCTAATTTCATTATTTTAACAAGTCTGCTGGATTTGAAATTTGGATCAATTTTTTTTAACAGATAAAGTGAATGTATAAAATAGGGAAGAAGAGCAAATTATTTAGAAAGTTGGGGTGTCTTTGACACGTTTTCTAAATTTGTACACGCTCAAGCTTGTCACATATCCATATATTACAAGGCATAGGCTAGATAGCGTGTCCTTTTCTCACTGAGCAATCTATTGCCTCTGTTTTCGATCACATTGTAATTGAATTTGACAAAGGGGATGAATTCAACTGCAAAATTGAAATGGGTAGTTCTTATTACAGTAGTCCAGTGTATAGGGGTGCTTAACAATGAACCAAAGTAGAGGTTCATCCCTTCTTTTAATATTGTATAATACTATCTAATTCACCTGCTAAACGTGCCAAGCTACCTGATCCATAGGGTCTAGCGTTTTTTTCTGGATCCCATAATAGAATTGTCAAATCAAGATAACCATTTGATAGCAAGATAATGAAAGTTTGTTCTTCTTTTCAGGCAAAGAAGATGCATTGGATTGTTGACAACATATCAGATCACTCTCTCTTGAACACAGCTGGATGGAGGTTTTTTATTCCGCAGTTGTACAAGTTGTATCCAAATGATGACATTAACCTGAATATTTCTGTATCTTCACTGCCAACTATAAACATTGAAAAGCAGCAGATTGATGCAACAATTCCCTTGGATGTGGTGATTGATGTTTTGGATGCGGGTGAAGTAATTCCAGTTGCAGGCTTTTCAACGGTATGTTTAGTGAAACACCTGTGATCAGGATTTTCTTTTTCTTTTCCAGGCATGGATGGCCAAAGGTGTAAAATCTGATGATTTAACTTGAATCAACTAAATCAGTTTATATAACTTGAATCAACTACCTTTTGTATCTGGCATGTATCACATTGTTTGATTTAAGTTGAAAAGGAATTTGGGCTTAACTTGGTTTGTCAGTTGGATTCATTTTAGTTTTGTCACTCTATTGCTCTTATCATGTCAAATCTTAATGTATGCCAACGGGATGGAAGTGATGAATTTGTTTTGCTGTAGGTCTTTAGTACTTCAATATCTGCTGAAATTTCAGGGAACACACTATTCGGTAGAGTGAAGTTAAATGAATTCAGCATGTCTCTTAAGTGGAGCAAAATCGGTGACTTGCACATGCGTCTAGTCCAGGTATACTAGTTCATTGTTTGATTCCTTGATTTCAGCAGGTAAATTTGATCATCATATAATGTTTGTAGAACCTAATAAGCATCAGACTATGCCTTCATAATTCGAATGACTGAGATGTATCACACATTCTTACTGCCTTGTGTTACACATGCCACCAGTACGTATCCTACCCAATCGAGATAGGATGTTATTCAAACGAATTTCAAGTAATTGTATCTTTCATTCTTACTGCCTCATTTGGTAGAACCCTTTCTATGGTCTGGGTAGTACAGATGAAAAGATTGGTTAAATTGATAGAAGGGTCAAACAAATTATCACAGTACGTGACATTGAGTCTCATATCAATGATACATTCGAACATTTAATTAAATGTAAATAATCTTGTAGATAGCACAGATACTGAAATTCCTAATGTTCTATATAGAATAATAAATTATAGTCAACAGAAAAGCAGGTTTATCATCAACACAACACCCCCTCCCCCTCCCCCCCAACCCAAATGTCATTCAGCATTTGGTAGCAGTACTCTTGGCTTATTTCTGCTAATCGTCACGTATTAGTTGACATTAAATTCCTGACAGGCATTCTTGCTGGCTTATCAATTTGGCTGAATAAACTATTTAGAAGTTGTCTAAACTTTAAAAATAGATTAGCGTTCAGCAGCTGAGCTCTTGTGGTTGCCTTATCGTTTCTTCTGCATAAATGAGTTATTGAGACAGCAGGTCAAATACATTTTGAGGGATTTTACTCTCTTCGTATTTGAAGTCAGAATTTGTGGGGTTGGTTTAGATCTTCCAATAGCTGAACCAAATTCATTGGGAACAAAATTTGGTTTGTTGTTTTACTCTCTTGTTTTCGTGGTTTTTCTTTTTGTGGGTCAGATTAGAAGCTTCTCTTCCTTTCTTCTGTTGATCACGTAACCTACCAAGTTGTAATAATTTGCAGTCAGTAATATCCACTGTGCTGAAGACTGTGATCTTGCCTTACGTGAATGTACAACTCAGGAAAGGACATTCGTTGCCGGTGTTCCATGGTTACAAGCTTCAAGATACCCAAATCATTTGTGTAGATTCCTGGATTGTAATCAGCAGTGATGTGGCATCTGCAAAAAGATTCAGGATCGCCTAGTCCCTGCATGTAGGAAGGGTGATCCATGAAAATATCACCAGTGCTAGGTGCGAGAAATTAAGATTGAATACATGCTTAAATGCAACATTCATAGTTTGTCACTGTTTGCTTACCTCAGCTGTATCCAATAATGTGTACGAGGATGCAATATGACCAATTGTTGTGGAGGTGTAGCCCTGTGTATTTTAACCCCCAGTTAGATTCTTTCGAGTAGATTTAGTTAGATGTGTAACAGTTGCAGATTAATTCATTTGTAACATGCAGATCTGATGTAAAGGTGAGCTCAGCTTCGTCTATTTCCAATATCTTTCAACTTCAGTTATCATGTGCTATAGCATTAATAGACAAGTTCTACTTTTTGCATTCTATGAAGACTTTGCCTCTCTTTGTTCACACTTAAATTTAGATTAATTATTACTGTCGGCTACTGAATAGAAATGATAGGGGGACAGGAATTGAGAGAATTGGGATATCATGGCATAGCCTGTTTGTCTAAATTCTCGAAATTCAAATTAAAGATAATCTTAGATTAGTTGTTTTGAATGAAAATCCCAGTAGAGGCCGCCCCATTCAGCTTCTTGCTTGTACAGGACCATTAGTCACGACCCTATGATAACAATAAAGAATTGCGCGATATCTATCTTTCCTAATCCTGTCTACAGTTCAGCATTCTACCAAACATCCTGTGTATTGAAATATAGTTTAGATATATATGGTAGGAAGCGGAGAGAATCAACTTTTGAAGTAAATTTACCCAGTGGAGGAGTCGAAGAAATCATTGGTAGTAGTTTTCAGGGCATAATCCCCTCATTTGTCACAGGCAGGTTACAAATTGAGAGATGCAACTTCTAAATTTCACCACAAATACAACAAATTCAAGTTACATATTCGGTAATCACCCCGAGCATGATTCAAACATAGGAAACATATTTGTGATGCAGACAAATCTTTACAAATAAAATAATGGAAAAAAGCAAGGCAAGTAAAATATAACAAGATCTATTGCCCAGCTGATGGATTTGTCAATAATTCAAGTGATTTCTTAAGGTAGTCGACCGCAACAGAAACCTCATCAAACGCCAGAGCCCCAACTGCGAATCTTGCAGCCTTGTGTGCTTCAGCAATTTTCTCTGGTGGAGGCTGGTAACTGCTGTCATATTGGTACGATTGTGTAGCAGCAGCAGCAGCAACTGGTGAAGTTTCTGAAAAGCCCCCATTCCTGCCACTAGAATTGTATTGAGTAGTTGATGGAGAGTTGACAGTGTTAGATGGTGAAGAATTGGAATAGGAAGTATCAGAGCCTTGATGATAAGAAGGGTAATGAGATGGAGCTGCAGGAAGGCTACTTTCGGTAAAACTAGGGTATGACTGGAAATTAGGATACAAGTATGGGGAAACGTCGTGAGGATGGTACTGTGGCGGCAAGCGCTGCTGTGGTTCTTGGTGATAGGGTGGAGGTTGATATGGCTGATGAGAATAAGGAGAATGTTCTGTTCTGTTGCTTGAAGGTGGCTGGTGGTAAGTGTCATCGGTAGGATACTGAGGTGGCTGGTGATAAGTGTCATCGGTAGGATATTGAGGTGGCTGGTGATAAGTGTCATCAGTAGGATATTTAGATGGCTGGTGGTAAGCATCATCAGTAGGATATTGAGGTGGTGGTGACATGTTCGAAGAAGGCGATAATGGGATATTTGATGCTGATGGAGAAATGTTTGTAGAATGCTGCGACTTGAGTTTATCATACGACTGAGAAAATGAATCGGATTCTGGTGCAGCTCTTGTAGCAGGATCTGTCATGCCTGGTTCAGATCTGACAGCAAAATCATTTGTGCTTGGATCAAGATCCTGAAAGAGAGTAGGCAGAATTACCACAAAAATTTACAGTGGATCCTTAGAGAGTGTCTGGAACTTTCATAATTAAGTATTTATTTCTTTAATTAGTCTTTTTATAAAAAACTATATCTTCCACATAAAAAGGCAATTATAGACAACTATAAGAACCTCCATGGCATTAAGTCATTTTAACAGTAAGCATAAAATTATGGAACAATAACTTCTAGAATACTACCAAACGAATAAGAAAATAGTTTTTTTGCAGAACTGAGGTTAGAAGATTATGTACTATTTTGATTCCATGCCTAATTTCCTCATATCAGCCACTTGCACTCATACACCATGTCGCAAACCATCTAAACAATGGCATTAGCACTTCCTAGTTTACCTCAACTATCATAACGCATTACCAACTCATTAATGGGTGAAATAGACGAAGCATTTTCAAATATCATAAAACAAGACAAGGCATTGGTACAATTCCCACTTGTTAGCTCCACAATTCCATTTTACTTTCACCTTTTAGCGAGAAATTATATCCATCCATGACTTCATCCTATATCAGTGAATTAAGTGTAGCAACTCAAAAGGGAATAAAAGTTACATGTTCACCACTCGATGTCCTTGATGGCAATGATAGATCTTCATCACCCCCAGGAGGACCTGGTACGGGCTTTCTCCCTTCTTTTATAGCTTTCCTAATATCTGCTGCTTTCCATGCTGCATACTTCTGTTTCTGCTCAAGCTGTATGACAGGTTATTGGAAAGATTGAAAAAAATAACAAAAGATAATTGACAACGGAGGGAACCCAAAAGAAGCAAAGAAGAGGGGGAAAAGTTGAGAATTGTGCTAGGGCAGAGAGTGACAACAAACTGTCACTCTTGATATTGATATGGGGACATAAACTTACATCAGGCTGAAGTTGACCAAACTGATTGATAATTTCAAAGAAAATGCTTGCTGCATAAAAAGTTTTTGCAGTATTCCTGCAAGAACCAAATGCAATCAGAAGCTGAAAGGATCAAGGGGTAGACCAAAATAATATGTTCTCCATTCTCTTTATATGCACGTGTCTAAGTATTTAACTCAATCCACAGCCAATCATTTTAAAGTATGAACTCTAACTCTGCAAATAAAAAACTTAGTCTGTAAAGGATATAGAGGGAGAAAAGCAGCATTTAAGAAGACTTAATTTGCAACAAAAATAGTAGAAACCGTGACTTAGGTCTAGGCACAATAATTCTAGTCAATGTGCGCTTCAATGTCTGCAGCACAAGTTGTGTGCATCCATATCATATGGTAAACCTAGGAGAAGTATATGGCACAAGGAACAAGGTTGAGATATCCTGAAGTATAGCTCCTTAAAGTGCCAACAAGTTACAAACTTAGAAACCTCCGTGCTATGGAAATGACTCGCACATGAACAGATGAATACAAGAAGCTAGCAAAATTATTGCTTCTTTCCATTCATTCCCCTGATTTCAGAAGTGGCTTCCCATGGGCAGGGGAACCTCTTCATCTATTCATGGAGAAGTCTAAAAAACCATGGCACCCACATTAAGGGAAAGCCAAACAAAAAGCAACTGCCAGATAAATGGTACCGTCCAATTTGGGCCTCGTGCAGCTATTATTAGAAAAGTTAATGAACCACATCGCCCACGGTAACAAGAAAGCCACGTCTATCTGAAGTCATTAATAATTAGACCTCAGTAACCATAGTCTTGTTTCAAACTCGTGTTTCCACCATAAGTTTCAGAAAAACTAAACTTGGAAAGATTATATGAAATCTATTCAGAATAGTTTTAAATTCAGCAACAGTCTTGTGATATTGAAAACATGTAAGCACTGTCCTAATAATGAACCACTTTTATCATATGTAGGAGAAAAATGTTTCTGATATTGATAGCAGTTTCAAAGAAAATGTTTAATAGTTTCGATTGATCCATAAGCCAAGTAAACACGATGGGTTTTGTGGAATATATAGCTCTGAAATTACACACATGTTCTTTCCTAAATATTGAATTGGACAAAATCAATATATTTCCGTGCAAATATAAAATATAAACCTTGGTTATAAGAACTCCTCCCACCCCTCCAACCTCCATGCAAATACAATATTGCACTTCTTTTCTTGATCTGCATATTTAACTCAGGTCACTTTAGTCATATTAATGTTTTTGTCACTCTTTCTCCCCATTTTTAAGGTGTGCAGAAATGGGCAATAGAAAGCTTAGTACCCTCCACTATTACTACCGTGCCTTTCATCACAATCAGATCAGTCGATGTCTATACATGATATTTCCAGTTCTACCCCCCACCCACATTAAGCAAGTACGGTCTTAAATATGGTCCACATTAAGATAGCACAAAATCCATTAATTACCATGACAACATAAGAAACGTATGACGCAAAATAAATTCTTAAGAAGTTGCAGGGAATTTCTCATACAAATCAGCTCGCCCAGCTCGATCTTGCTTATCTGCTTTTGCAAAGACATTCAAGGCAAAACCCTCCAGATGTAGATAGTCATCAGACCCTAACGTCAATGACTTCTTATCCTGCAAAAAAAGGAAAACATGAGACAACAGAAAGCTAATATTTCAGTAATGTTATTGCTGCATCGCTACATATCACCCATAAATTTAAATTTTGAACCACGTTGCTATAGAAACAAGATTATATCCATAAAACATGGCCTCGCTCAAAACAGAAGAATTGCAAAAAAATAATGAATTAGCAAATACGTACTCTAGGAAAACTTAGCTATTACCAGATAAATCTAGCTAAATAATTTAATGTCCATATACCAAACATATGAAACCAAAATATAATGCGTTTGCACTCTACATATACCATAATAACAAACCTTACCAAGAACATAGTCACGTAACTTCATATCATAAGCTTATATTAGCGTTTGATTTTAACTTACCCTGATCATAAACGATTAATCAACAGGAAGTCAAAATGAATCATTTAGACATAAAAAATAAAAGAAAAAGAGAACCTTCTCGAGTTGTTTCATGAGGGAAACAAGTAAAGCGTTGGTGGTTTTGGTACGCTCGCTCTGAGGAATCTTCAAACCTCGCTCCATCGCATACAATCGACCTGTCAAAAAATACCCACTCAATGACGATTTTTAATCACAACACTCTCTCAAAATTAGGGTTTACATTTTCGAATTTTCTTAATTATTAAGATTTAAACGAAAAGATCGGGAAAAAAAATAGAGTATTACAGTAGTAAGCGACGAGGGGTTCGTGCTTTTGCAACTCATCGGCTCTTTGAAGGTAAGGTAAAAGGAGCTTTGCCGGTTCATTGTCAGCAGCCATCGCGTAGTCGGAGAATCACGGCGGTGTGGGACTGCGATTAGTTATTGCTTCAAACGCGAAATATGAAAGTCATATACCCGTATCGTGTTTTCAAAGGCATTGAAATGGGATGGAATTGGAAACTTATAATATTACTAATAGTATGCCCGTACAATATACGGAGATTTATATTTTTAAGGTAATATTAGTATATTAAAAGAATGATATTTAGCTTCATGATTTATATCAAATGAGGTGTCAAGTCTAAGCAAAGCAATATTTCATTCCAACAGTCACAGTCTTACATGATTCCTCTTAAATTACAGCAAAAACTTAGTTACAAAGTCTCATTTAGATTGTCCTTCTTGTTGATACAGATTCATTTGCTCTTTTGTCTATTTTCGTTGCTTTTCATGTAGATACAAGCACATGTGATGTGTGACAATGACATAAAATATTAGTCAAATTACATAAAAAAAATTCCACGATTCAAATATTTATTTTCTTGATCAAAATAGGTTGTAATAAGCATATACCTAAATAATCTAGTGATTGGCGTGACTATTGTCCGTGGTATGCGGACACCAACACCTGGTGTTCGCACTCCGTGGACACGATCCGCACATCGCGGAAACTAGTGTCCGCACTGTGCGGGCCTATTTTTTTTTGATCGACATTCAAAGTCAACAATTGTGGAAATTTTACTTTATTTTTTTCTACTCCGAAATTTTATCCTCTCAATTAAAAAAAAATATATTCCATACAGTGCAGAATGTGGTGTTCGCGGTGTGTGGACATTGGTTTTATTTCTGTGGATGGAATTGGAAACTTATAATATAACTAATAGTATGCCCGTACAATATACGGACTTTCATATTTTTAAGGTAATATTAGTATATTAAAAGAATGATATTTAGCTCCATGATTTATATCAAACGAGGTGTCAAGTCTAAGCAAAGCAATATTTCGTTCCAACCGTCACAATCTTACATGATTCCTCTTAAATTACAGCAAAAACTTAGTTACAAAGTCTCATTTAGATTGTCCTTCTTGTTGATACAGATTTATTTGCTCTTTTGTCTATTTTCGTTGCTTTTCATGTAGATACAAGCACATGTGATGTGTGACAATGACATAAAATATTAGTCAAATTACATAAAAAAAATTCCACGCTTCAAATATTTATTTTCTTGATCAAAATAGGTGGTAATAAACATATACCTAAGTAATCTAGTGATTGGCGTGACTATTGTCCGTGGTATGCGGACACCAACACCTGGTGTTCGCACTCCGTGGACACGATCCACACACCGCGGAAACTAGTGTCCGCACTGTGCGGGCCTATTTTTTTTTATCGACATTCAAAGTCAACAATTGTGGAAATTTTACTTTATTTTTTTCTACTCCGAAATTTTATCCTCTCAATTAAAAAAAATATATATATTTCATACAGTGCGGAATGTGGTGTTCGCGGTGTGTGGACATTGATTTTATTTCTGATGCTTGTGATTT
>CAIGRN010167040.1:0-14606 GCA_903798345.1 Fraxinus anomala | reverse complement strand
TGAAGTGGTTTCTATCTGTGTATAAATAAACTTTTCTTTGTGTAACCCTTTCAAATGAAGTTGAAAGTCAAGAAGATTTTTGTGATGAAGGATGTTTATTACTAACAGAGGGTGAAAAACAAATTGTAAACATGAATAGCGAGGAGGAACATGTTCGAACGGACGATCATGCTAACCATGACAACGGTGATGAAATATTTGTAGATTGTAATGATTTTGATGTAAGTGAAGATAGTCCTCGAAGACTAGATGGCGATGATAATTCTCTTGTAGCAGATGACAATGATGTGGAGTTACCCGTGGATGAACTTTATAGTTGGAATGTAGTGAATGATAATGATGTTGAATGTAGTCGAATTCTATCTGAAAATGCAAGTTTGCTTCATTGTGAGATATCAGTAAGAATTCCAGAAAATGAAGATGTGCAAGTGAACCAGTTGTTTACATCGAAATATGACCTAATATCAAAATTGCAATTGCTAGCTGTAAAATGTCACTTTGAATACAAANAAGATGTGCAAGTGAACCAGTTGTTTACATCGAAATATGACCTAATATCAAAATTGCAATTGCTAGCTGTAAAATGTCACTTTGAATACAAAGTTAAGAAGTCGAATGAGAGCACTTATACAATTCTTTGTATTGATGAAAATTGCAAGTGGCGGTTGCGAGCAACCAAGATCGCAGAAAGTCCTATTTTCGAAGTTCAAAAGTATAATGGTCATCACTCTTGCTCCATGAGCATTCGCCGTAGAGACCATAGGCATGCTTCATATATGATCATTGGAAACCACATCGCCCCGAAGTATCAAGATGCCAACCAAGTTTACAGACCAAGGGACATCATTAATGACATTCGTCGAGAGTTCGGCATAACCGTAAGCTATACTAAAGCATATATGGCTAAACATTTTGAATGTGGACTGATATGTGGAAAACCCCTTGAGAGTTATGTGAAATTACCAGTATATTGTTATGTTTTAGGGATGCAAAATCCTGGTATGCTGACATTCATTCATACTACTGATGATCGGCGCTTCAAGTTTTTTTTTTATGGCATTGGGACCAAGTATACGTGGATTCCTCAACTCAATGCGAATGGTAATTTTTGTAGATGGTACATTCTTGAAATCAAGAATGAAAGGTACTCTACTAATAGCAACCTGTCAAGATGCAAAATTTCAAATATTTCCACTCGTATGGAGAGTCGTTGATTCGGAGAATGATGAATCCTGGACTTGGTTCTTTCAGAAGTTGTGATTAATAAAAGGTGATACAGATGAGCTTGTGATTATTTTTGACCATACAACATGTATTAAAAATGGAGTTAGAAATGTTTTTCAGTTTGCTCAACATGGTAATTGTACATATCACCTGCAAAAGAACTTGAAAACAAATTTTCCACTTTATTTAGGGCGACTTCAGAGACTTATACCTAACAGAATTTGAGTCCAACATGGCAGCTCTATGCAGTAAAAAGAAGGGCGTCAAAGAGTACCTATTAGAAGAAGATTTCCATTATTGGGTTAGAGCACATTTTACCGGAATACGTTAGGTATAAGTCTCTGAAGAGTGCTCGAGAATTTCTCATAGTTGGTTTGATTGAATATATTCGAGAGACACTACAAAGGTGGTTTCATGAAAGACACGTTGAAGTGGAAAAATGTGTGACCCACCTTATGCCACCTTTAGAGAAAAATATGTACATGAAATATAATGAATCAAATGGATTTGAGGTAAATCAGGTATCTCCAAAAATTTATCAGGTTGTTGACAGTTTAGAACACCACTTTGTGGATTTAGATGAAAAGACCTATACATGTAGAAAATTTGATCTAGACAAGTTCCCATGCACGCATGCAATTGCTGCTGTAAGGTTTAAAGGAGATGATGGCTATAATCTATATAGCCACTTTTATACTAATATTTGTTGGAAGCAAACATATTCTGTATTCGTATACCCTTTGCCAAATGAGGTTGAATGGCAAATTCCCAAGTAATGGCTAGGGAAGTATTTCCACCATTGGCACGAAGACAAGGAGGGCGACTGTCAAAAAAAAAAGGAAAAGATCAAACGGAGAGACGCGTACACCTCGTAAGTTCAGTAGGTGCAAGAAAACTGGTAATGTTCGATCTACTTGCACGAGCCAATCAGCTACTAGTGAAACTTAAAATTGTAACATTGTCCAGACTTGTAGCTGTATAATTTTGTACGTATTCGAAGCACATGATGAGTTATTAAATCTTGTAATCATTGTTCTATAAAAATGCTTTTGTACTATTGAAATGACATTACCGTCATTTTACGTTTTCGTGTTTATTTTATCCCACATTAAATGGAAATGACTTTGAAATCTTTCCTGCATCAAAAAACGATATAGATATCGTTCCAATATGAAAAGTGAACTTATTTTCATAACGATATTGAACTCGTTCCTGTAACAAAAAACAACTTGAATCTCGTTTTAGTATGCAATACACACTGCTTCACTGATTTTCGTAACGATATTTAAATCGTTCCTGTAACAAACAAATGACTTGAATATCATTTCAGTATGAAATACACGCTAATTTTCATAACGATATGGACATCATTCATGTAATCAAAAATGACTTGGATATCATTTCAGTATGAAATACACACTGCTTCACAAAATGATTTGTTAGATTTTGTAGTCATTGTACCATTAAAACCTTTTTGTACTACTGGAATGGAATTGAAGTCATTACACGATTCCGTTGTTTATTTTTTTCCAAATTAAAGGCAAACGACGTTTGCATCGTTAAATTGATGTAAATGTCGTTCTAGTACAAAAATGCAGTCATTCGAAAAACGATATTGAAATTTTTCCTCAAACACAAAACGATATCCATATTGTTTCAGTACGAAAATTACACTGACTAACATATCCAAATTGAAATCGTTCCTGAAATACAAAACGATATAGATGACGTTTCAGCATGAAATACACACTGCTTCCCACAAAGAACTATAACGACATTAATATCATTCTCGTGTCACAAAACGATATATATGTCGTTTCTGTACCAAAATTGCACTAATTAACATAAAAATATTTAAATCGTTCCTGAAACCCAAAACGATTTACATATCGTTTCAGTATTAAATACACAGACCTTTTCTTTCTAGTGTCAAAGTTACGAAATAAATTAACGACATCCATATCGTTTCAGTGCAAATATGACGAGTTCGAGGTCGTTACAGTTCAAATAATGACTACAACGAAATTAATATTGTTTCCTTTCATTCGAAACAATATCCATATCAAACGACAACATTTTCTTTGTAGTGTCAAAGTCATGAAATAACATAGCGACATTCATATCGTTTCAGTGCAAATTTGACGAGTTCGAGATCGTTACAGTTCAAATAACGACTATAACGAACTTTAGATCATTTCCTTTCATTCGAAATGATATCCATATCGTTTCAGCTAAAATCATGACTAAAACGACACTTATATCATTTCATGTCATATCAAACGACAACATTTTCTTTGTAGTGTCAAAGTCACGAAATAACATAACGACATCCCTATCGTTTCAGTGTAAATTTGACGAGTTCGAGATCGTTACAGTTCAAATAACGACTACAACGAACTTGATATCATTTCCTTTCATTCGAAACGATATCCATATTGTTTCAGCTAAAATCATGACTAAAACGACACTTATATTTTTTCCTGTCATATCAAAGGACAATGATATCGTTGTATGTTAAACCTACGAAATAACGTAACGACATCCATATCGTTTCAAAACAAATTTGACGAGTTTGAACTCATTTCAAATGAAATCATAACTAGAACGATTTAGATGTCGTTTCTTAGTAGTGAAACGATAATTATATCGTTTAGTGTCAAACACATGAAATAACATAACGACGTCACTATCGTTTTGGTACAAATTTGACGAGTTCGACATTGTTACAATTCAAATAAAAACTACAACAACATTTTTATCGTTTCCTTTTACTAAACATGATAACGCACTCGTTTCAGTTAAAATCGTAACTAAAACGACACTAAAATCGTTTCTATTCGTACCAAATGATTCGATCATCCACGATCATTCGACAGACCTCCACATATATATAATGATCGAATGAGGGCATCAAGTGGTTTGATAGCACTCAATTGGTTCAAAAAGAGCGAACATAAACACTTTATTTCTATTGAAATAACTCAAAGGTGGTAGACAACTATATAACACAAATGTTCCCATTGTTTCTGTAGAGTGAGATCGAAATCACTGGATGGCCTATTTTTATCATCTTACGTACGATGGATGTATGTCGGGTGGCCATGGATGATTGAATCGTCGTTTCTAAGCATAAAGATATAGTTGTCATTTTAAAAGTAAAGAAACGATATCAAATTCGTTGCAGTTTTTATTTGAACTGTAACGATGTCGAACTCGTCAAATTTGTATCGAAACGATAGTGATGTCGTTATGTTATTTCATGTATTTGACACTAAACGAAATCATTGTCATTTCAGTACTAAGAAACAACATATAGGTCGTTTCAGTTACGATTTCATCTGAAACGAGTTCAAACTCGTCAAGTTTGTTTTGTATGTTTAACAATACAACGATATCATTGTCATTTGATATGACAGGAAACGATATAAGTGTCGTTTTAGTCATGATTTTAGCTGAAACGATATGGATATTGTTTCGAATGAAAGGAAACAATATCAAGTTCGTTGTAGTCGTTATTTGAACTGTAACGATCTCGAACTCGTCAAATTTGAACTAAAATAATATGGACGTCGTTACGTTATTTCGTGACTTTGACACTAGAAAGAAAATATCTGTGAAGGAGTGTGTATTTAATACTGAAACGATATGTAAATCGTTTTGGGTTTCAGGAACGATTTCAATCACTTGTATCAAAATCAAAGAGGCAGTGCGTATTTGATGCTGAAACGATATATAAGTCATTTTGTGTTTCAGAAATGATTTAAATATCGTTATGTTAATCAGTGTAATTTTGGTATAGAAACGACATATATATCGTTTTGTGACACATGAACGATATCAATGCCGTTGTAGATCTTTATGGGAAGCAGTGTGTATTTCATGCTGAAACGACATCTATATCGTTTTGTGACATAAGAACGATATCAATGTCGTTGTAGTTCTTTCTAGGAAGCAGTGTGCATTTCATGCTGAAACGATATCTAAATCGTTTTGTGTTTCAGGAACGATTTCAATATCGTTTTTTGAATGACTGCATTTTTGTACTTGAATTACATTAAATACTTTGTGCCACAGGAACGGAGATCATTTGGTTACGTGAATATACATTATATCAATACCCTGGACGTGTACAATATGTAAACTTGAAAGATATAAAAGGGCACAAAAATATGTAAATTTCAATTATATTCAATATCCAAAATCATCATAGTTGCAAATGCACTACCTAGTAGCTAGGTAACATCCTAGAAATATCGAAATTTTTAGGAATATCAACTACTCCACCAAAAAGAACAAGGTCCAGCAATAAAATGTTATCAAAATATCAATACATATATCAAAACACAATCTAAGGCTCGAAGTTCCAAGCCAACAACTCTGCAGCCAATTTCTTCCTCCATATTGGTACATAATCCCATCGAATTACATTTACGTCCATATTCGCTTGTAGAAATTCTATGTATTTCAGTGCGAATATCCCGTAGTCAGATCTACAAAATAGTTATGTAGTTATTATATCAATTTTAAACAGTTAAAATAATTTAATACTACTAATTGTGAAAGTAGTCAATCTTACCCATTCAATTGTTGCGGAACATCTATCACTTTCACAAATTTGAACATTTTCGTGCTATATTTGTCATCACTTGTAACATGGATTTTGATTAGTAACGGAATAACCTCTTGTAGAGGCAGAATGTAAGCTTCCAATGCTGCCCTACGAATGTGACCCTTCAGACTATCGAAGGTAAAAATTGTTCGTTCCTCCAAGTCGATTTGAATTGCGAACCAATGGTTGTTGGTACAGCAAGGAATATACAAGTATCTGTAGTCCTTCCAATGTTTACTGAGCTCTGGAGTAGCCCCTCTCACGTAATTGATCAGACTCTTACTAAACTTGAGCTCTTTACTCGGTTGCAACTGGCCATGTGCATTGACAAAAAGTTGATAGAAGAAAGTATCCAATATGCAACAATCTTGTCGGAATAAGTTAGAAAAAATGAAATCCCTTTCTCATATCTAGTATAGGGTCTCATTCATAATCTGTACAAAGGAACTCGTTAACACATTGAAATCTCGTGTAACATTATTGTAAAATCATTAAAGTTGTATTACTTACATTGCCAGTAATTCAACCATCCTCATTCAAAAGGTCGATCAAAATTTTTACTTGAACATTGTAAAAATGTAAAGGTATAATTTCGCTGCACATATAACAACATCCACACAAAGTCATATTTATGTAATAATATCATTACTTTCACATGTACTTCCAACTATGTGTAATAGTTTACCCGAAAGCTACAGTTTCCATCCATTTGTGAAGAGCCTCAACCTTCACAGGATCCACTTCTCGATAAGGATCATATACATCGATGTCCGACAACTTTCTCCTCTTTGTCGGGTCTGTGAAAGGAGAACACAATAAGCGTTCTTTTCTCTTTGGACTATACCCTCGTCCTTTTGGTGAAACACATCCTATCTCCTCGATTTGTATACTGTCACCTATATGTTGCAGGTACGAACAATTAGAAATCTAGAATTTGTTTAATTTGGAGATAATAACATATAGCTAAACATCAATTTATTTTTTACATACCTTTAGTGGATTCATTCGCATCCGCCTCATGTTTCTCAGGCATCACAAAATCAGCGATGACATTCTCTATGTCGTTATGCTCCTCCTATACCATTGTTTCTTTTTCAACACCTTCTTTGACCATTTTTTCCTTTTCTTGCTCCTCTGTATTATCCTTAGATCCAACTAGAGCTCCCTTCCCTTCTACATCATTTCCTCTTACTCCATCTTCTAACTTTGGGTCCTTCTCAAACTCTTCGACCTTTCTTTCATCTGCAGGAACATCCATCACATCATCAAATTCAGCCTCCTTTTCCAACCTACCCTTTTGTTCATATTCTGGTACATAAGCTGTGCTACTAGTGGCACCATCAAATCCACTTGTCACTGAATGGAATCGACCCGCCACAGCCAATTCACGCAACCTATCAACCTTTTTCTCCACCCGATCAAGTCGAGTTGATATGACTGCTTGTAGCCTTTCCTCAAGTTTTTCCATTTCCATTCTTAATAATTCCGCTATGTTGATCTCATAAGATACCGGTGGTGGTTGAGATGCTCTGGGAGAGTGTTGGTGGAATGTATGATGTGGCTTGGCATCATGCTCAGCCTCATCTCCTTCGGAATGGTGTGAAGCACTCTCATCTTCTCCCATGATTGGTGTTAACTCTTTCCAATAGACCTCCTCTATGCTCTGTGAGAGTGTTGGTGGAATGCATGATGCGGCTCGACATCATGCTCAGGCTCATCTCCTTCGAAATGGTGTAAAGCACTCTCATCTTCTCCCATGATTGGTGCCAACTCTTTCCAATAGACCTCCTCCAGTTCGAGTTCAGTGGGAATCAATTTAGAATGAACCTCCAACTGCAAATATTAAATTGTGCAAATCATTAGTCATTCGCTAAGCTAATTCCACAATTAGTTCCATTAAACTTTAAAAAAATTGGCAATTTACCTCTTTTGATTTCAGCATGTTATCAATGGCGGCAGACGCCATCCTCTTCGGCATTTCCCAAGCGACCATTCTTGGAATTGCATTCGGATATTTCGTAGCAAACTTCATTCCCAATGTTGGAATCGCCTCGAATGCCCAAATCTATTGTGAAACAAAAATTATTATCTCACGACACAAATTTATATATAAAAAATAATAAAAGTCAAATGTATTGTTCGTTCATACCATTATAGCAAGGGGAAAGCTGTGCAACGAATACCGACAACGTGACTCTCCTTCAACATCCAAATTTTTCAATTTACCTCCCATTTCACGTTTGAATACATTCATCGAGTATTCAAATGAAAACGATACTTCTCGAACCTGTCCAGATCATCCACCAAGTCCAACCACCATAAATCGATGAAGGTGTTTTCCTCCGTTGCCCACAAGACGTATGCCAAGATTACGATCAATCCTAACTTATACTTATCGCTCTTTCTTTTCTTGAAACATACAAATGCATTGTAAGTATCTCCCTTCGTAATCTTTTCCACGCTTTTCTTAAAATATTCTTTCACGATCCGACATTCCGCTCCCAAAGTCTTATCTACATTGTCATCATTACCCGCATTTAAGCCCGTCACCAAAATAAATTCTTCCAATCCAAATCTTGCTCGTTTGTCTCCTATTTTAAACCATACTTCTTCTTTTTTGGTGATCTTCATTTTTCGCAATAATAATTGATGTATAACATGTAAAGCCAGGCTTATATATCTCAATCTAAAAAGAGATTCGAAGCAGGTCTCGTCGAGCTTTTTTTTGTAATTTGTATCTAGTTTCTCATATATATCTTGTACTACCTGCAGTCTACATCTTGTTGTAATTGTAGCGTCAACTTGAATCTTCTCCATTGCACTGCAAATTATAAAACATGTACAAATATTAGAACAATTGATGACATTAAAGTACAAAATGTTTATGAATGGTGGCCATTTCAACTCATTCCCCAAACCTAAACCTAATATCAATTTTTGCAGTCTACCCACCTCTCTCAATCTCTGTATCGTCTCTAGAGACTCTCTTCTATGTCTAGTAGCCCGGCGCCAAGTCCGACATAGTAAGCCCTCAATTTTCTTCTCCATTCTTCAAACTTCCAACGTGAAGGTAGGTTATAAATTATTTTATCCCTAATGTGTTCTCTCTTTTAACTGTTTTTTTTCTTCTCCATTGTTTTTAGTTTTCATTACTACTACCATTTATTTTCTTGTACAAACATTATAACAAAATAAATATGAGTAGAAAAGAAGTAGATTTTCTAGCAGAAATAGCATTACAAATTTTAAGGCCTCTTGCTGCTAAGCCCTCTTTACCTTCATTGGAAGTTGAAGAACTTAATTCCAAAGGCAAGCTAAAGAAGAAAATAAGAGCAGATAATCCAAACTAAATTCATACGCCTACAATTGAAAGTTGACATGAAACTAAATCTTTTGCTATTTTGACTTAATGTTATATATGAATTCATTGATTGACTCTTAAATCCCACCCCATCGGAAATTTCTGTATCATGTGATATATTTTTTATTAAATTTTGGAGGGAAGATAGAGCATTCTTGACTAAGCCCTGATTTGAAATTGATTACTACAAAATTATATTTTTCTATACTCATTCCCAAATGGTCTGGTTCAGTCAACTTGGAATTTTTACCCATCCAAGATTCAATTCTTAAAACATAAATCAGAAAACCCATTTCCGTTTCAGAACAACCCATTACTATCTTCAAATAACTACACACATCCTCGCATAAATATCTTCTTAGAAGTATGAAACAATGAATTAAAATACTTTTCAACACTTCAAAAAAACTTACCCAAAACAGAATATGGAAGAAGAAATCAAAGGGCCATTAATCAGGATGAGGATTGAAAAGATCAGAGAGATTCTTGAGTAGTTCTGCACTGGTGTTTAAATTTTGAAATGAATTTCGGATATGGAATTTTCTCTCTTGGGAGGTTTGTTTGTTTGGAGTGGAATGACGTGAATGAGTAAAAGAAAATCCCAATTCTTTCTCCAATTTGATTTTACAAGATGATATTAAATAGGTCTTTTGACCATTTTAAATAATTAACATTCCTTTTATTTTAATAAGTTTGGTCAAAGGCCCATTGGACAAAATGTTTATGAATGGTGGCCATTTCAACTCATTCCCCAATAATAAATGCAAGATTCAGACCCGTCCAATTCAAGAAAATGGCAAAACTCCCATTAATGAAAGAATAAAATATTCTAGCATAGATCTCGAAAGAGAGTTGTTATTATCCAATTACCTTGAAGAGGCCTCCACATGCCACACAAGACCCTCAGCATGGCGGCGGTGGCAATTGTTCCGATCGAGAGAGGTTGTAGAATCGAATTTCGGAACGAATTCTGAAGCTCCGACCAAAACAAAACCTTTTGTTGTAAAATAGCTCCGACGCGCTCGTCATACAAGTTCAATAACTGAAAAAAATTGACCTCCGAGGACATTTATCTCTAAGTATTTAAAGATTAAATGTTGTTTATTTATGTATGGCTTTTCAAAAAAGTAGAGCAAAATCTGGGTTCGGGGAAATTACGATTTTGGAAAGTGGAGAGGTTGCGTTGTAGCTTCACCGAAATTCAGAGTAGAAGCGGCGAGAAAAGCAAGGAAAAACGTAGTGCTCTTGATCGGAAATAATCACTGGGAGGCAACAATGGCGAAGGTGGAGAAGGACGTGTATGGGTGGGCGGTGGTGGCTTTGAGTGAGAGGCCATGGAAGGAAGAAGTAATTGCGAGGCGGTGGAAATGGTGGGATTGAAAGAGATTGGGAAAAAGAGTAGGGATTGTGTTATTTTTAGTGAGCAATTCCCTTTGTACAGGCATTGCATTAACAGGGCCCTACAATCCCTCACAAAGGGGGTGGACCCCATAAACAAAAAAAAAATTAACAAAAGGGTGGAACCCACCCTTTGTGAGGGGCCTCTAAGACCCCTGTGAAGCAATGTCCTATGTACATAGGACATTGCTCACTTTTAGTTTTTATCATTTTAGCTCGTATATACTTTAATTTGGGAAAAAAGTATAAAACTTTTCACAATATTTAGAAAATATTGCAAAAAATGAATTTTTCGTAACTTTCAAAAAATGTTGCTAAAAGTGAACTTTTCGCAACATTCAAAAAACGTTGTAAAAAATTAAATTTTTCACAACAATTAAAAAACGTTGCAAAATGTTTTATATTGAGAGTTTTAACAACAGGTATTGAACGTTGTTATAGAACCAGATTTCAACAACGTTCAAAAAACGTTACAAAAACTTAAACTTTTCGCAAAATTTATAAAACATTGCAAAAAGCGACATTAGCAACATTTATTTAAAAATGTTGCGAAAGCTCAATTATATTAATCAATAGCAATATTCAATTGCTAAAATGTTGCGATAGACCCATTCTGCAACATTTAATCAACGAATATTGCCTTTTACGTGTTGCAAAAGACTATTTTTGGTGTAGTGACATGACAGACCCAACAACATTGACATATGATATATTCATCATTCTTTTAAATTCATCTTCAATTTTAGGTTATTGATCATGTGAAAGGCAAACTAACATGATTAACATCATGAAAGAAAAATCTTTTAACCACCTTTTCAATATAAGATTTTTGTGTTAAAAACAAATTTCCATTAATTATGTCATTGTTTTATTTCCACGCCTACAATCTTTCTAGTAGGTCCTAAATCCTTTATTTCAAATTCAAATTTCAACTTTTCTTTTATACAGTTGAGAGTAACAGAATTATGACCAGCAAGTAACATGTCATCAACATATAAAAAAAGATAGAAAAATTCAGATTCTCTATCCTTTTTGAAATAAAAACTGAAATCATATTTAGATTTCTTGAACTCCAGATCATGTATAAAAGAATCAAATCTTTTATACCATTGTCTTAGGGCCTGTTTTAGGCTATACAGGGATTTGTTAAGAAGACACACTAACTTCTCATTTTCCTTTACTTCAAAACCATTAGGCTGAGTCATACATATGGTTTCATCTAAAGAACCATATAGAAAGGCAGTCATGACATTAAGTTGTTTTAACTCTAAATCAAATTGAGTTACAATTGCAAGCAATACTCTAATAGAAGTGTATTTCACAACAGGTGAGAAAATTTCAGTATAGTCTATTTCCTCTCTTTGTGTGAAACCTTTTTCTATGAGTCTTGCCTTATATCTTTTATGATTTGACTTTAACTCACCTTCATTAATTTTGTAAACCCACTTGCAATCAATCAGTTTGCAATCTTTAGGTTTTTCCACTAAATTTCAGGTTTCATTCTTATGTAAGGAATCTATTTCATCTTTCATAACTGCAATCTACTTAGAAGATTCCTTACAAGATACAGCTTCTTCAAAAGAAGTTGGTTCTACATCAGAGGGATCAAATTCAACCTAAACAAATACAAAATCTACAAATTGAAATCTAGAAAGAGGTCTTATTTGTCTCCTCTCTCTATCCCTAACAAGTTGATAATCCAATAGATCTTGTATAGGATTCAAGTCTCGATTATCATCTAGATTATCATCATCAGAAATGATCTGTGGCTATATTTGAAGTGGCTGCACCTCAAACTGAGTCTGATCATGAATATTTTGCTCATCAAGATTAATCTAAGTAGTAATCAAATCATTATCCGTTAATTTTACTCTAGTTTTGTCACCAAGATTATAACCTCTAACATTCCTCAACCATAGTCTATAACATTTAACTCATTCACCATATCCTAGAAAACACACTTCAAGGATCTTGGATCCAATTTGGAGTCAATGTTATGTGCATATATGATGCACATCCAAAGGTCCTAAAATAAAAAAAATCAGGCATTGATCCTGACCAAACCTGTTCAGGAACTTTGTTATTTAGAGAACTGGAGGGACATCTATTTATTAATCTTGAACTAATCAGCATACATCTTGTCCTTTCAAGAATGGTTCCATTCATTCTTTCAACAATTTCATTTTGCTGAAGAATGTAGGTCACGCTTCTATTCTTTAAAATTCTATGTTTGGTTCAATATTGATCAAATTTTGTATTGCAAAACTCAAATCCATTATTAGTTATTAGAATCTTAACCTTGTTACCAGTTTGATTTTGAATTAGTATATTCTACTCTTTAAAGTTTGTAAAAGTATCAAATTTAGATTTTAATAAGAAAATCCAAACCTTCCTTGAGTAATCATATACTCTAAGAAGATAGTATCTATAACCAGATATAGTAGGTATAAGAGCAGGCCCCTATAAGTCATTATGTATATACTTGAGACTTATGTGTCCCATGAAAGGCAACCTAACTTGTTTCCCCATAATACAATGTTTACAAAAGGCTAATTTTTGAACATTATCCCTTCCAAAAACCCCTTGACATGAAAGGAATTTTAGACCATTTTTACCAATATGACTTTGTCTCTTGTCATAGCACAGACTTATCAGTATGTGTCACTAAGTTTACAGCACTAGTGAGTGAGATAGATTCTGCCTTTATAACATAGATTTCATTAGTTTTTGGTTAGCTGACAACAAGGTTCTTATTTCTGATTAAGTTTGTGAAACCATTCTTATTCTCAATGTAGTATTTTTCTTCCTCTAAAATACTTAAGATTATGAGATTTCTCTTTAGTGCTGGCACATACCTAGTATGTTTTAACATTATCTATTGACCATTTTCCTGTTTCAAAACAATATTGCCAATGCCTTTAATTTTGCTTGACTTATTGTTTCAAAGTTTCACAAAACCTCCATCAAGATTTGAGAAGTTAGAAAATCAATTGATGTTGGGACTCATGCGAAAGGAACAACATGAATTCAGAATCTAGTCCTGATCAAATGTTTCAATTGAAAATACATAGGCTACCCTATCATCAGCCCCTGATTCTTTATAAGAGACATCAATAGCTAAAGAACCATTCTTTTGATCATTAGCCTTTTTAAAATAGCCTTTGATAAAATGACGTGTTTTTCCACAGTAATAACACTTTATTTTTTATTTTTCCTTTATTGGTCTTCTTTTCTTTTCCTTTGTTATTACCCAATATCTTTTTAACAAGATTCTTATCCTTATTGTAATTGGATTGACTAAAATTACTCATACCCTTGACTTGAGATTTTTTATTTGATGAAACATTCTCAACACGAAAGACCTCTTTATGTTCAGATCTCATTTTCAGTTCTTTGTTCAAAAGAGAATTGTGAATTATAAACAGTCAAGTCACTTCTACTATATTCTAAGGCATTTCTTATATCCTTATATTTCTCTCCTAGTGTATTAAGTAGACCAACCACTTTCTATTCATCATAGATCTTTTCACCACAGTTTATCAAATCCTGAGTGATCATATTAAATGTGTCCATGTTTCTCCTAAATCATTACTAGGATCAAACTTAAAACTGAAAACTTGTCTCCAAGGAAAGCACTTCTTTGATAGAGTCTTAGTAAGATACTATTTTTCTAAAGCAGTCTACAATTTTACAACAGCTTTAGTTTTCCCTACTTTCCTAATTATTACTTCTATTTCTCCCATTATCCTGGGCACCACAGCTACTGCCGCTCAAACAGTTACCACACATATGTCTCCTACACCTTTTACTGCTCCACCTATTATTAGTACTATTGATCTACAAATTACTACTTCTATGCCATCAGATCAGTCGACAGTTGCTCCTCACATGGTTGTTCCTCAGAGTCTACCTGTTGTTATATCAGTTGATAATTCAGGTATTCAGGCTTCGGGTCCCATCAGCTGTGCTTCTATGACAGTTACTTTTACATACTTTGACCCTCTCTTGATGGAT
>CAIGRN010167036.1:0-12183 GCA_903798345.1 Fraxinus anomala | reverse complement strand
TAGTGTTTAATTTACTCTTATTATCTTTATATATATATATATATATATATATATATATATATATATATATATGAATTACTTGAGATCGATTTTTGTCATTATACAATTAACTCTTGTTAAGAAAACTGAAGCAATTAGAATAAATCTATTTGTACAATGCTTTTTTACAACAATGTTGTCAACAACATTATTCACCAAGCATGATTGAAACCATTAACGTTAACAAATAACACTAGTCTCTACTCTATGGAATTGTAGAATGTTCTTGAATATAGACTACAAATGCCATACATGATTTTTTGGGAAGTTTCCTAATCCAACCTCTATTCTTAATAACACCTCAATTATTAAAAACTTCCAAGAAACATGGAGAACAAGACCCATTTATTTAAGTGTTCATATTGGTATCTGTTACTTTATGAAATAATTAATCAAGTTTCATATTGGTGATGACAGGCGGCATGATGGTGGTGGAGGATGTTGAAGTTTGAATAAAATTCGGTTGGATTTTGGTGGATTAGTTAAAATAGGTCTTGAAGGGATCAAAATATGGACCAAGGAATGATTTCCACTCGAGAGCTCAAAGCAAGGAGCTTGGCGCTCGCTCACCACCAATCCGTTGTTCAAGCGACTGGAGCGTCACCCGCTCAGTGCTAGACTAGCACTCGAGCGTCGTAGTGTTCCAGCTAAAGATTGTTTTCTTTATTTCAAACATTTTTTTTATGTTCTTTCCATCTTTAACACTATAATTAGGGTTTGATAATGTATCATATATATAATTGGCTCTTTATTACAAGTTTGATAAGTTAGACAATATTGTAAACACAATAACTTTATATTCATTCTCCATATTATAGTGAATTTTCCTTCTCTCTGTCAAATTTCTTATGTTGTGAGCTTTACTTCATACTATACTATATAACCTCGTGCTTAATTCCTAAAAGTGGTATCAGAACTTAAGGTTTGATTTGTTCGAGGTTTTATTCTTGTGATGGCAACTATGAAATATAATATTCCATTTTTGGATTGCAACACTAGATTTTTGTTGTGGTAGATGAAATTATTAGTGCTCGCTCATATAGATTTGGATAAAGGTTTGTTGGGATTTGATAAGATGCTCATAAATTGGACGTCGGAGGAGAAACAACGTAGGGATTGAAAGACTCTATCTCATATTAATCTTCAAATAATATTTTTCAGGATATTTTGAAAGAAAAAGTAGCTCCTGCGTTATGGTTAAAGTTGGAGCAATTATCCACGGCAAAGAGTCTAACTAGAAAATTGCATTTGAAGCACCGCTTATATTCTCATCGTATGATAGAAGGTACATCACTTGTAGATCACCTAGCTATTTTTAAAGAAATTGTCATTGATTTAAAAACTTTGGAGGTTAAATATGATGAAAAAGATTTGTGATTGATTTTGTTGTGTTCGCCGTCCGCTTCATATATATTGTTTAGAAATATGATCTTATATAGTCATGATACTCTTATCATTGAAGAAATTTATGATACTCTATTTTAAAAGGAGATGATGAAGCACCTTGTTAGATCCGAAGCTCATGGAGATGCCCTTGTTGTTGATGATTGTTATGCAAAGGATAGATCGAAGTCTAACTTCAATAATCAAATTTGTAACTATTGCAAGAAGAAGTAGCACGTAAAAAATGATTGCTATAAATTATAGAATAAGGAAATATTGTCTCCCGAAGCTTCAGCCGAAGCCGATATTGCAGAAAATTGCCGTAGTGATGGAGAACTTTTGATTATTTCTAACGGCGACTCCAAATCTGACGAGAATTGGATCTTGATACAACTTGTACTTCTCACATGTGACCCAATTGGGATTTATTTTCAACATAAGAAATAGTTTCGAAAAGTATTGTGATAATGAATAACAATGCACCTTGTAAGGTAACTGATATTAGAAGATTCAGGAGTAAAATGTTTGATGGATGGTTAGAAAACTTGATAAGGTGAGACACGTTCTAGATTAGAAGAGAAAGATTACTTGAGTACTCTTGATTCAAAATGGTACAAGTACACTGGTAAAGGTGAAATCCTAAAAGTTAGTAAAGGTGTCCATGTTGTGTTGCAATAAAGAAAAGGTCTCGGTCAAGTTGAAGAATACAGTTCAGTCAAATTTAGAGGTTATGGGTAATGCCATTTTGCCGCCACTGCTATTGTTACCATAATATTCAATTGCTAGAGATAGACTTAGGAGAGATATTAGGTCTTCACAAAGGTATGGGGAAACTAATTTAGTAGCATATGCTTTAAATGTGGTTGAAGGCATTGCGTCTAGCAAAGAACATTCTGTAGAAGTAGTTTATAATGTTGATTCTATTACATGGTGTGTTTTGTCTTATTTGGTGACTATTGAGTTGTTTTGTGATTTTTTTGTAGCTCGTGATACTAATTCGAACAACTTTAGAACCCGAGGTAATTCTACTACAGTGTTTGGATTAAATTGACATTCAGTTATTGAATTTATCCTAGTTAGATTTTGTGACAGAGGTGAAGAATTTTGTTCGTTGGAAAATTTGTTTGATGTTTTGTTGAAGAGTTCAATTTTATGTTTTGCAGTGGAATCTGTCTCAAGGTGGAAACTCTTTAAAATTTGTTTATTGTATTGAAATTTAGTTTAAGGTGGAGATTTATTAAAATTTGACCCAAATTGAGTTGTGTTTTGGTGTATTAGTTGAAGTGGGCCTTGAAAATGTCAAAATATGAACAAAGGAATGATTTCGACATTTTTCTGCTAACTATACTCCAAACTTCCGCTCGAGTGCTCAAAACAAGGAATCTGGCACTCGCTCACCGCCAACCCACCGCTCGAGCGACAGGTACCCCGTCCACTTAGCGACAGACTGGGGCTCCAACATTGTTGTATATCGGCCAAAAATTGTTTTCTTTATTTTATACGTATTTTGATGTTCTTTCCATCTTTAACACTATAATTAGGGTTTGACAATATATCATATATATATGTTCTTTGTATTCTTTCTTCATAATAAAGTGATTTTTCTATGATCTGCTAAATTTCTTATGCTATGATTTTTACTTTATACTGTGTCATATAACCTTGTCCTTAATTCCTAACGAACAATGATAGTTTCGGTTGGTGATGGTGAAAGGTGATGACAGAGGTCATAACGTGCGGTGATGGTGGCCGGTATTGACAGTATTTTTGTAATTAAAAAAGTTGATATATTATCTAAAATAGGAATGCCAAAATTCAAATCTAGTTGATAAACAAATTAGTTTATGTAATTAATGCCTCTATATTCTAAATTAATGAAGGTATTTTCATTAGACGGCGATTCTTTTGTCTATATTCTAATTTAATCCGAGGGAATCAAAATTGGGAATATAAGATTTATACAACTATCTTTATTTATGAAATCTTAGAAATACTGAAGTTGTACATTTGAAGAATCTGAAAGTCAAAAGCATGACAAACTAGAGATTGGTCCTATATAAATACCAAAATCAAATTTCTAACAAATGAAATTTAAAAAAAAATGATAATGTACTTGATTCCCTCAGAAGGGTGATGAACAAGCTTGCTCTAGTCGGTAAAATTCTCTCAGCTTAAAGTAAGACATCTCTCTGATCAAGTTGTCACATTTATTATCAACGATTGACAACGCTATGCAGCAATCAGCTGCGGTTATTTTCGCTATATCACTATCTGATGGAATGAATCCTTTTTCATAAGGAGTGGCCTTTGAATGACTCGTGTATGGCACCTTTGGATCACAAGAATCATACAATACTGTAGCTACCAAACAATTTTTTGGTCGGATAGGATGATTTGGTGGTGGTGGAGGAACTAAAGGATTAGGTCGAGGCATAGGAATCACACGACCAGGAGTCAGAAGAGGCAATGGTGGTTCATTAGGAGATGGTTGACGTGTTGGAGAAGGTTGTTTAGGAGTTGGATGATGTCAAGAGTTAACATTCACATCATCAGGCTTCAGCTCCACATCAGCCTCCAACTCAATTGACAACTAATCTAACCCCACCAACTTCTATCCTTGCTGTCTCATTTTCTGTTACACAAGAATGCTGCCATTAATTTCTGTTGTAAATAGATTTCTAACATGCTCCATAATTCAAGGAACTGACCTACATATGTACACTCTAGAATATTCTCTTCACATTCTTTGTAATATATATTAGATTGATGCTGAAGCAATATAACATCAATGAATTATCATTCAATTGTTTTGCATTTATAACTTGGTATCAGAGCAAAAACCATGGCCAACGCCGGCAGCACAACACAAAACACTGATCCCAACTCTGATCCCGTATCGATCTCAAGCAGTACCATTGCTCCAATGCAGGGAAGCAACCATCTCTCACCCTTTGGTGTTAATCTAACCCAAGTGGTATTAGTTAAACTTGATAAGAACAATTTTCTGCTATGGAAAAATATGATTCTGCATATATTCGTGGACACAACCTTGAAGGCTACATTCTGGGTACAAAGGTGTGCCCTCCAGAATTCATTGGAACCCAAGTCTCTGGTGAAGCAGGAACCAATATTGAATTGACCGAAAATCCTGAACATAATCAATGGATGTCAAAGATCCATTGTTAATGGGGTGGCTCTACTCTTCAATGACTACTGACATAGCCATGAGAGTCATGGGTGCTAGCAACTTCAATGAACCGTGGAAAGCTGTGAAGGAGAGCTATGGAGTTCGAAACAAATCTAGTATCACCTTTCTTACTGGTGAGCTTCAGAAATCAAGGAAATGAACCATGAGTATTGATCGATACTTGAACAAAGTGAAGCTGCTAGCAGATAACCTTGAAATCGCTGCAAAGCCATTCCTCACGCTGACTCGATTACTCAAGTTTTGGCTGGATTGGATGAAGAATACACTCCAATTGTTGTTCAAATTAACAACAAAGATCACATCACTTGGGGGGAACTACAGTCCACACTTATGACCTTTGAAAGCAAACTGAAACACCTCAACACAGTCAGGAATGAGATAGCATGAATCATTCTTGATCAAACATTAGTCAATTTTTCCCAAAGATCAGGCTTCAACCATCATCACATCAAATCTTACAGGTTAGGCTTTGGTGGAAGATTCTCAAATTACAACAATTTCAGAGGTGGAAGAAGAGGCAGAAAGAGAGGTGAAAATCTTAATGGTGGTGACAGACCTATATGCCAAGTATGTGGCAAGATTGGACACAAGGCTAACGTGTGCAATTTTATGAATGATCCAGCCTGGTCTGCTGTTATTGGAGCTAGTAACCACGTCACTTCAGAGCAAGGAAATATTACTTCAGTAAATGAGTACACTGGTAAGGAAAAATTATGGTTGAAAATGGGAACAAGTTACACATTTCACACTTTGGTATCACTCACATCCCAACCTTGAATGATAAAGCACTTATGTTAAATAAACTACTTCATGTACTTGAGATCAAGAAAAACCTCATTAGTGTTTCACAGTTAACATCTGATAATCAAGATTATATGGAATTTCATTCTAACTGCTGTTTTGTTAAGGACAAGCTAACGAGGGAAATAATGCTGCAAGGGAAGCTTAAGGAAGGATTGTATCAACTGGACTTTCCTCTCCAAAACACTAAGTATCTCTCTCAAATAAACTCTGCTGCAATATCTCATCTGTCAATCCCAGTCAAGAGTCTAGTCCTGGGCAAAAGTCTAGTCAAAAGTCTTTAAATTTCCAAGTTGATGTATGGCACAAGAGACTTGGACATCCATCTAGCCAAGTGGTGTCTCAAGTACTCAAAATTTGTAATCAAAGGGTGAAAGAAAATGAAATTAAATCATTTTGTGATGCCTGTCAATCTAGTAAATCTCATCTATTGCCATTTTCCTCATCAACTTCACATGCCAAAACTCCCTTAAAACTTGTGTCAACAGACGTGTGGGGACAAGCATCTATTCAATCAACATCAGGCTTCAAATATTACATAACCTTCTTAGATGATTTAGCAGATTCACTTGGATATATCCTCTAAGGTAAAAATCTGAAACTCTAAATATGTTCATTCAATTTAAGAAACTGATGGAAAACAAGTTTGCAAGCAAAATAAAAACTTTGCAAGCTGATTGGAGAGGGGAATATAGAACCTTCAAAAATTTCCTGACACAAGAAGGGGTCAAATTCAGACACCCCCGTCCTTACACATCAGCTTAAAACGGAAGAATAGAGAGAAAACACAAGTACATAATAGAAACAGGTCTGGCCCTCTTAGCTCAAGCCAAATTGCCCTTGAAATATTGGTGGAAATCCTTTCAAGCCGTCACTTATCTTATAAATAGGATGCCTACACCTACACTCAAAATGCAATCCCATTTCCAAGTCCTATACAGAAAAGAAGTTGATTATAAATCACTAAAGATTTTTGGGTGCTTAAAATCTTATCAAAAACATAAATTTAGTTTTCATTCAACAAAATGTGTTTTCCTTGGTTGCAGTGAATCTCATAAAGGATATAAATGCCTGAACTTAACATGAAAAATTTATATCTCAAGCCATGTTGTATTCAATGAGTTGGAGTTTCCTTTTGAATCTTTGTTTTCTGTTCAAAATCAACAAAACTCTGTGGTGCCTAAAACTGTAGTGTCTTACTTCCAATTTCCCTCTCAACTGAACAGCTATAATCCTACTTCAAGTCCTGATGATACAACTCTTCTTGAAGCAACCAATGCTATGCATCACTCACCTCCTGGCTTAAGTGAGAATCAGCATGAAAGTGTGAATAATGATGAGGATGATAGCATCGATGAAAGGCCTGTCAGAGAAGTGAGTGACCAAGATATGGAAACAGAAGTTGAGCTATCTTAGAATAATGAAAGGTTTGAATTAGACTAGACAAGCTATCACCAATCAATCAGCAATGAACTTAGGCACAGACATCAACAGAGAGCAAGTAATCCAATAGAGCATCTTATGATCACTAGGGGAAAGGCCAAAGTATTTAAACCTAAGGCATATTTGGAAAAATCAGTTGAAAACAATCCTGAAACATCAGAACATAGAAGTGTAAATAAAGCTATGATGAATGAGGACTAGAAGAAAGCCATGGAGGAAGAATTAAATGCACTGATAAAAACCGAAACTTGGAAACTTGTGCCTCCATCACCAGCCTACAACATAGTAGGGAACAAGTGGGTTTTTAGAGTAAAACGTAACACAGATGGATCAGTTTAGAGGTTCAAGGCAAGGCTGGTAGCCAAGAGATTTCATCATGCGCTTGGAATCGATTTCTATGAAACTTTCAGCTTAGTTATTAAAGCATCAACCTTGAGAATTATATTTACTCTGGCAGTGTCAAAGGGATGGACAATTAGGCAAGTTGACATCAATAATGCCTTCTTAAATGGTGAATTTGAAGAGGTGGTATACATGAATCAACCAGATGGATTCATAGACAAGTCAAAACCTGATCATGTATGCAAACTAGAAAAAGCACTTTATGGATTGAAGTAGGCACCTAGAGTCTAGTATGATAAGTTGAAAAAAACAATGATAAGTTAGAAGTTCAAACAATCAATAGCAGACACATCGCCGTTTTACTTCAAGAATGAAAAAAAGATTATTTTTGCACTCATCAATGTAGATGACATTGTTGTGACAGGAAATGACACAGAGCTGTTGCAAGGATTTATAAATAAATTGAACAAAAGATTGGCACTAAAAGATATGGGACAACTTCATCACTTTCAAGGAATTGAAGTATTGTGGCATGATTCGGGACTTCACCTTACACAAACAAGATACATTGCTGAGTTACTTAAGAAATTTGAGCTGCAAAATCTGAAGCCTTGTCCTACTCCTATTATTGCTAGCAAAAGCATGTCAAAAATTGATGGAGAAGTGTTAAAGAATCCCTCAATTTACAGAAGTGGAGTAGGAGGTTTGCAATACCTCATACACACCAGGCCTGACATCACCTTTGCTGTTAATAAATTGAGTCAATTTTTGCAATCACCAACATCCACACATTGGCAGGCATTGAAGAGGATGCTTAGATACCTTAAAGGAATAATGAATCAAGGGCTATGGATACAAAAAGGTGACAGACTAAACCTGAATGGATACTCAGATGCACATTGGGCATCATGTCTAGATGATAGGAGATCAACATCAGGCTATTGCATTTACTTGGGAGACAACCTAATAGCTTGGTCATCGAAGAAACAACATGTAGTTGCCAGATCAAGTACAAAGTCAGAGTACAGAGCTCTTGCATCAACAGCCTCAGAAATTGCTTGGATTCAATCGCTATTCAAAGAACTTGAACAGCCACAAGTGTCGACCCCAGTTTTATGGTGTGACAACATTAGTGCAGGTGTCTTAGCAGCCAATCCAGTGTACTATGCCAGAAAAAACATATTAATTGGACATTCATTTTATCAGAGACAAAGTGCTTAGAAAGGAACTGGAAGTAAGATATGTGACTTCTTCTGATCAAGATTCATCTTCTTAAAAGACAAGCTTGGAGTTACTTCAGTACCGTCCAGCTTGAAGAGGGATGTCAAGAGTTAACATTCACATCATCAGGCTTCAACTCCACATTAGCCTCCAACTCAATTGACAACTAATCTAACCATCACCTGCTGCTATCCTTGCTGTCTCATTTTTTGTTACATAAGAATGCTGCCATTAATTTCTGTTGTAAATAGATTCCTAACATCCTCCATAATTCAAGGAACTAACCTACAGTTGTACACTCTAGAATATTTTCTTCACATTCTTTGTAATATATATTAGCATGATGCTGAAGCAATATAACATTAGTGAATTATCATTCAATTGTTTTGCATTTCTAACTGAGGAGACACTGTAGGCGGTTGAGGAATTGGAGATCGTTGCTTTGGTGTTGGAAAAGGAGAAATGGAAGGATGATAAGGAATTGGGGATGGTTGTTCGGGAGTTGGAGAAGGAGAAAATGGTAGCTAGGGTGTTGGAGTAGGAGAAAATGAAGGTGGTTAAGGCACATGGGGTGTTGGAGAAGGAGAAATGGAAGGATAATAAGGAATTGGGGACGATTGTTCAGGAGTTGGAGAAGGAGGGGAAGGCGGTTGAGGAATTGTAGATGGTTGTTCAGGTGTCGGGGAAGGAGAGAATGGAGGAGGTTGATGCACTGGAGATGGTTGTTCAGGTGTCGGAGAAGGAGAAGTTGAATGCGGTTGAGGAATTGGAGATGGTTGTTCAGGTGTCGGAGGAGGAGAAAACGGTTGTTGGGGTGTTGGAGTAGGAGAAAATGAAGGTGGTATAGGCACCGGAGACGGGTGTTGGGGAAGAAGGATGTGAAGAAATAATTAAAGGTGGCTTGTTATGTGCTAAGCATGACTTAGATGCATGCTCGCACATTTTTCGAATATAATAAAATGACTTGTCAAAAATAATATTCATACAACTCTCACCAATTCCGATAGCTGCATCACAACAATAGTGAAAAGAAGTTTCATCTCTGAATATTTCTTTTCGCAGACCCCATGCCATGCTACAAGCATGGTAATAATGACTTACAGATTGACAATCGTGGTCTAAGTTAACATTTGATTCAATTACACTGTCAGCAATACACGTATTGGCAAAGGAACAATATTGTGATTATAATATTTGCCATTTCTATTCTAAATTTGATGTATCAATTGAGGGTAATTTATAGAAAATGCCCAGCATTTGTGGGCTTCAATCTTTAAATATTGATTAGCCGTTATTTATATGATTAGAAAGGTTGATTATCATGATAATTGAATCATTTAAAAATATAGAATTTAGAACTACTGATAATTATAAATCATAAACAAGTTTGTGTTGGATAATATTATAAGCATGATTTTTTTATCTGGATGCATGTAAATCCTTTTTATTAAGGCATATAGATTTCAACCATTCCTTTTCAAAGAAAGTATATAATCATTGGTAGAATCTTGATTAAATATGTATGTATAGACTTCTAATGTGATAAAGATACTTAATGATTAAACAATTCTTGGATATTGATTAATTTACACTTCAAACTATATCGAGTTATTTGAAGATTAAAGTTTGAGTTGATCTAAATTACATTATATAATAATTATAATTCATAATTATCAACTATCAAGTTTGAATCGATGTAACTATAATTCACAAGTTCAACTATAGTATATGGCTCTCGTTTTCTAACAATTTAGACTTACAATACTTTATTTAGTTAAAATTCAGCACAATAATATAATATTCAATACGCGTGTAGCTAAAAATAATAGTTTCACCCTCATTAAAATATTCTTATTTTCTTTGTCTTTTATGATTACTCTGTTTAGTCTTCATTTTGCTATAATGTTACTTTTAGCCCCTTCGATAGAAATTTTATTCTAGATTTTAATCTAATTTAAAATCAATAATTAATTTTAACCACATATTTTATGGGATCCACAACTTTTCAACCATATATTTAATCAACTTTTATCAAAATCTACTAAAAATATAATTTTAACCCCTATCAAACAAGGATTTAGTTAGAATCTAGTTAAGTAGATGGAAATAGGTGAAAGGCATTTTATTCATTTCATAAAACGAAAAAATATATATATAATTATTCATTTCGTGTAATTAATCTAGTTAAGTAGATTAATTATTTCCTGTTTGGTGACAATTATTTTGAGGAAATGCAGTTTGAATAGTGATTTTTTGGAGAATGTATGGTTAAAAAGTAAAAAAAAAATTTGATTTACATACAAAATATTTTATTATGTAAATGTATGATTGAAAATGAGCATAAAAATTAAAAAAATTGAAATATTGGTTGTCGAATAAGGGCTTAATAAAGTAATTGTAAACCACAATATAAACACTAGGCTAGCTTACGGCTCCTTTTTTACAAGTCTATAATGAGTTGAGATCTACTGTATAACTTTTACTATCTAATTTGCCGTCTACTTAATTAATTATTGACACGTTATTTAAATTAACATATCATCAATTTTAATTTTCCAAGTTAACAACCATTTAACATTGTTAAGTACTTTCTTTCTCTCACAAACAATGTTAAATATTTGTTAATGTGGAAGATTAAAATTGATGATATGTTAATTTAAAATGATATTTCAATAATGAATTGGATGGATAGTAAATCGAACAATAAAAGTTGAATAGCAAATTTCAACTCATCTATGATTTTGCCTAAAGGTGTCAAGACGGATGGACCGGTCAGACCCATGAAAATCTGCTCGGATCGACCCGGGTATTTAATTGTTATTTGTTTAAGTTANTGTAAAGTAATAAATAATTCATGTAACATTAAATTTGAATTCTATGTAAACATCTCTGGGCATAAATATGAATTTATCATTTTGTTCAATTTTTAGTTTACATTTAACAAAAAAAAAAAATATTTTTTTCGTTAAATATGAAAAATTTTATATTTTATAAATTTATTTATACAATAATACGGGTCAAATCGGAACAAATCGCGACCCGCGCGACCCGTGACCCATATGGACTCGACCCGTGACCCACACATGGGCTCGACTCGGATGTGTCAGCGGGCGGGCCTGGGTTGTAGTCCAAAATTTGTGGGCCGACCTGAAACCCGTAACGGGCAAGATTTTTTTCACGCGGGCCGTACCGGGATCATATGTTGGTGGGCTGACCCTGCCCGAACCACCCGAATTGACACCTTTAATTTTGCCCTTGACGAATTGGTCAAGTGGCTAGCCCATAGATTCCAATGGGTAGTGGATTCCTTTGAAATTCTGAAGGACAAAATTCATATCTAATAATTTTAACTATGATCAATTTCAAAACTCAGAAATAAGGTTTAAAATCTCAAAAATTAGATATTATTAAATTTTATTTATTAAATAATTAATTAAAAATATTTGATTAATTGAATATATTAAGGTCACAAATCTATACAATTTGGTCACAAATTATTGAATTAATTGGTGACACTTTCTAGATTACAAATTAAAAATTATTTTTCAATAAAAAAATCAACATTTTTATAATATCTCAATTTATTCATCAATCACAAAATTAAAATTTGTATGGATCACAACTCATTTATCGATCATGAATTATCAAATTAATTGATCACTAATAATTTCTCGATCACAATTTAATAAATTGTGAGTCACGATTATACACTTAGTCACAATCTCACTTTTTTTTTAGGTCGGTAA
>CAIGRN010167033.1:0-10009 GCA_903798345.1 Fraxinus anomala | reverse complement strand
AAAAAAAAAAAAAAAAAAAAAAAAATTGTTCTAATAGATTTTGATAAAAAAATGTATGAAAAAATGTGATAAAATTGAAGTTTGATTGATTAAAATATATATATATATATATATATATATATATATATATATTAGCAAATTTTAGCAAACAAGCACTTGTGACTTTTTAGAGTAATTCTATTTATAATGAAAACTAACGATAGTCACCTTACGTGATTTACACATAACAGTGTTATTTGATTGATGAAGTAATAAGAAAACTACCACATTAATACATTAAATAAGAAAATGTCATATATATGATACGTAGAGCGGCTACCGATAAGTTTAATTATGAATAACATTATATGACTAGTACCAACCAATAGTGTACACTGTGAATAGCAATGGGGGGTGTGTGAGTAAAAAATATCAATTAGAGCAGGGTATTATACAGTCACGTGATTAACCACTAGTACCAACCACTCACCGTGTGTGACGACTCTCTTTTGCTATTTTCACGTAATAATATAAATTTTCAGTGTGCTTCACTTTGCACTCTCAAGTCAAGTCGTCTCATAGTTTTCAACCCTCACACCCAGAGAGAAGGAAAGAATTTGGTGCAATTGTAGAATAACGAGAAGAAGAAATGGGGTCGGAGTCGAATATGGTTCACTCGCCCATGGTCACATACGCCTCTATGCTCTCTCTACTCACTCTCTGCCCTCCTTTTGTGATTCTCCTGTAAGTTTTTTTTTTTTATTCATTTTGATCTGAATATGTAATTTTTGTATTGATCTAGTTTTGAATCCTAGAGATTCTGGATCTATTGAATTGCCAATTTGAGGTTTTCTTGCTTGTTTGGGTTCCTAAAGGCAATTGAATTAAATGCCGGGAATACTAGATTCACTTCCTTTTTTCTAAGAAAAAGTAGCAATCTCTATGCTATTTCTATAATTAATTATGAAAAATGACTGAGTTTGATTCCTTCGGATCTTCTTCCAAATGCACTGTTTTGGATACTTATATCATTCTGGGGTAATCTCATCTAGTCAGCCGTTATACCAAGAAAATGGGGAATTATAGTATGAATTAATTAATGCAATCACTGGTAATGTATTAGATGTTGTAGTCCATCGTGATTTTGTGCGATTTCTGTACCTTTGTTTCGCTTTGAATGATTTAATTATGTCGATTATTGAAATAAGCTCTATCAAATTATTGTTCGACATAATTCTTTGTATTTTTTACATGAATTAATGCATACAGATGGTATACTATGGTGCATGCTGACGGGTCTGTATTGCAAACCTTTGATTACCTAAGGCAGCATGGCCTGCAAGGATTCATCGACATCTGGCCAAAACCTACGGCTATGGCTTGGAAGATCATCGCCTGTTATGCAGCATTTGAGGCTGCACTTCAGCTTTGGTTACCTGGAAAAAGGGTTGAGGGTCCAATATCTCCTGCTGGAAATAGGCCCGTATATAAGGTACTAAGGTTTACATATCTTTGTTTCATTGTGCCTGTATGTTTGAAAGTTATGCATGACTAGGCCATCGTTTAAGTGGATTTTGTAGTGTCAAGACTTACATTAGGACTATAGTTGCATAGTATTAACTGTGTCTACGTTGGTTTTCATCTATACTTTTTCACTTGCTTATTGCAGGCAAATGGTGTTGCAGTATATGCAGTAACATTGATTACGTATCTTGGTCTTTGGTGGTAAGAATTTTTTTAACAAAATTTGCTTGCAATTCGCATGTACACTTTCCTTGATAACGCTGACTATTTCTCCTCTTCCAAATGGTTTTCGGAATGTTATTATTCTTGCTTGTAGATGGAAAGTATGAAATGCTTTTTTTTAATTTCTTTTTTTGCTGTTTTAGATTTATATTTGATCCACCAACGATCAAGTTATTGAACCGGATACACAGTAGCTTAAATGTGTAAATTGTTTAGCACTTAATGGTCATGCAGCTCTAGGATATGCTATAATTATGTAGGATGTCCATATAATTATCTGGTGCTTTAGGTCTGTTTTTTTACCTTAAGTAATTCAGAAGTTTTAAATGTATACATTTCTTAGTTTGCCTTAGTTTTTTGCCTGCATCTTTTGTGGTTACGTTATTCATTTTCATAATCCCTCAGGTTTGGAATTTTCAATCCCACAATAGTTTATGATCATCTTGGAGAGATTTTTTCAGCTCTCATTTTTGGGAGCTTTATCTTTTGCATTCTCTTGTACGTTAAAGTAAGTTTTCACAATACAAAGTTCTAGTTAATACCCTAGATAGTCACTAAACTTTTCCAAATGTTCCCAGGAGGTCATCGAACTTCAAAAATTCCCTAATTAGTCACTGAACTTTCCAAAAAAATTTTAAGAGGTCACCGAACTTCAAAACTTCCCTACATAGTCACTCAACTTTGCAAAAAATTCCTAAGGGGTCACTGAACTATTTATGTATGGCGTCCAAATTTGCAAAGTTCGGTGACCTCTTGAAAATTTTTGGCATAGTTTAGTGACTATTTGTGGAAGTTTTGAAGTTCGGTGACCTCCTGAGAACTTTTGAAAAAGTTTAGTGGCTATCTGGAGTATTAACTCTACAAAGTTCTATTAAGTTTCTCCTTATTCTCAAGAATATATCCGAGTTTCTGACTCTTGCGGCCATGTATTGAAGGGACTTGTTGCACCATCTTCAACTGATTCTGGTTCATCTGGAAACATAATAATCGACTTTTATTGGGTGAGCTTCTTAGCAGCTTATTACTCTGTAACTTTACTTTCTTTCCGTGTGATTGGCAATATACCAAAGGAAAAGAAAGCTAATGAATAAAATGAAGCTTTTAACCTTGTAACTAAATAAATCATGTAAGCTCAATTCAAAAGCTGTGTGATTACATTGCAGGGCATGGAGCTGTATCCTCGTATTGGCAAGAACTTTGACATCAAAGTATTCACAAATTGCAGATTTGGGATGATGTCTTGGGCAGTTCTTGCTGTGACCTATTGCATAAAGCAGGTAAACATGGTATTAGCAATTTCCGATATTGTGGTGCATGTATATTTTTGTATAAAATTTACATCTTTATGTCAAAATTCTCCCTTTAGTGAATTCATTCTCAAACGGTCAATCTCTATTTAGTTGGGCAGCAAAGAGAGCTACAAATTTTTTATTTTCTTTTGTCGCAGGCCTAAATTTCCGTATCTGTCAATCAATCAAATGTTCTCCAGGAGAACTTTGTCGTTGAAGATATAGCACTAGTAAATTAATATTCTATATTTAAGCAAACTTCAAAAATCACTTGCGGAGGGTGACTTACATTTTCTTCCTGCAGTATGAAACATATGGGAAGGTTTCTGATTCCATGCTTGTCAATACGATATTGATGTTGGTATATGTAACAAAATTCTTTTGGTGGGAAGCTGGATATTGGAACACAATGGATATTGCTCATGATAGAGGTTTGTTTTGTCTCAGTGACTCCTGTGTGCCTCATTGTACTCACATTTTTCCCTCATTTTAGTTTCTTTAATGCTTAACGTCACTGTTGGAATTCACAAAATTATCTTTCCAGCTGGATTTTATATCTGCTGGGGATGCTTGGTATGGGTTCCATCTGTCTATACTTCCCCTGGCATGTACCTTGTCAACCATCCCGTGGATCTTGGAGTGCAGGTAGCTCACCTGATGTTTAGCATCTCTTCTCCATTTTTCCTGAAGTTAAATATCTGCTCATATTTACTTGAATATTAATTATTGATTGTCCAACAATTAGTCAAAGTAGTGGTTTCCTTTAACTAGAAATCAAGATTTTTGTTCCTCTAAGAACTCCCAATTCAAGTTTAGGCAGGGTCATAGTTATGGTTGGTTGTTTTGTGGAAACAATTAAACACTCTCTTTTTGATGAGTATAATTCTTATCCTCCTTTTTGGTCTTCACATGAATTGTCTTACCTAAAGAAGTATAGAAATGGAAATGAATTCTGCTTTATTTGTTAAAGAAATTTCTCCCAGGCCCCAGCATATTCGGGCTTCTTTTCTTCCAGAATTAAGTAGTGTCGGTGATTGAAGGGGCTAGCTGTAACGATTTCAGAAGTTTCATTATCTTCCCTGTTTTCCATCCAGACAAGTCTTTTTAGTTGTTGTGGTTCAATATGTGTTTTCAGGATTAATAGTTCTCTAATTGGACCATCTACTTGACTCTGCTTCCTGACCTTCTGGAAGTTAGTAGTGAAATATAGAGCTCTTTGTGGTAACATACGCTAGTTGCGCCAGTTTAGAGATATGCTATTCTGAAAACTGTTCCAACTTCTCCACTAGATTACAGCAGGTTTTATCAAAGCCAAAAACAGTGTCACAGTGGGGAGACATAGAGACACCTGACTCGAAACCAACTGATCGAGAATAACCTTTAACGTAGTCCAAATGTATACATTAAAAATAAATTAAAATATAGTTGCTAACGATTCTTATCTTCTTCCAGCTGTCTCTCTATATTCTTGTAGCAGGGATTCTTTGCATATATATCAACTATGATTGCGACAGGCAAAGGCAAGAATTTCGCAGAACGAATGGCAAAGCCTTGGTTTGGGGTAAAGCTCCATCAAAGGTATAAATGGTAGCATCATTGACTTCTGGTGGCTGGCTGCTTCGCTTTCAAACCTACATTATGCTAAATTGGCTGTTGCATCAATTATGCAATATATTTTTCTTTAGAAAATAAATTTGTTCAACTTTTTTTATAGATTCACGCCTCGTATACAACAAATTCAGGTGAGACAAAATCAAGTCTACTACTGACATCAGGATGGTGAGTTATTTTTATATTGAAATTGTAGAACAACAGTAAAACTACATACTATGGCGTCGTTAGTATTAATTTCTTGTCTATCTGAATTTTATGACTTCATCTGCTAATGTAGAATATATTTTAGGTCAAAAGACAACTTGCTAATATTTCAAAATATAGAAAGAAACTGTACATTTAAAAGCCAATGTTAAAAGTTATGGGTGTACTCAATTACCTACATTCAGCTTTGCTTAATATGCACAACTTGCATATAAATTGTAAATTACTTGTTTGGTTCTTTTTTCTTTTTTCCTTTCTAGTGTCAGTGCATATTATTATATTTTCCTTACCTGGTCAGAACTTGTATTATATGGTTTCCTATATGAACTGCGGTTGAGTGATCACTGGTGAATTCAAACATATAAAGGTATTTACTACTTTGTTGTTTATACAGGTGGGGCTTATCTCGTCACTTCCATTATGTCCCTGAAATATCAGCGGCCTTTTTCTGGACTTTACCAGCTCTTTTTAACCACGTAAGCTATGATACACACAACAATAGAATTGTTTGAGGTTTCTTTTTCCATTTTTAAATTATTTTTTCTGTTCTCTTCTTTGGCTGAAAATAAACTTTTAAAAGATTCTGACCTTGCTTCTTCTATCTCTTTGCAGTTTCTGCCTTACTTTTATGTGGTGTTTCTCACCATTCTTCTCTTTGACCGAGCTAAAAGAGACGATGATCGATGCATATCAAAGTAAGTTAAAACAACCTTTCTTTATAGCATCTTATAGGAGTTTTTCAGTTGATCATATTGCAACTATTAGTTCATTCCCCTGAATAGCTGTTTCATATTTTTTACCTTCGAGCAAACATCCGTAAGCGTAACTACAAAAACAGAGTTACCTTTAAACCCCCTAACAAAGAGAAGTGTGCATATAATGGTCAGTGTTGTGGTTGTAGCTCCTCAGTAATGAAAAGTTTGACCAGATTACTTTTTTTTGCAGATACGGAAAATATTGGAAATTATACTGCGAGAAGGTTCCCTACAGGATTATACCTGGTATTTACTAAGAATCTGCACAGGTTAATTCTGAGTTTCCTTGAACTGTTAACTAGATATCACTCTCCCTTGGAAGAGTGGCAGGATTTGGTTTCTAAGTTGTATGCTATAATGACACAGAGGTCTTGTACTTTTATCACATACAATAATACCATCAGTTTTATTGTAAAATTTTGGATTGTGGTTTCTCTTTGAAGAATTTTCTCTGCGAACTCAAATATTGTTTGTACTCTATCTGATTGAGTCAACAGAATGGAGTTCCTGGTTTGCAGCTCTGAAACCAGGGCTAAAGACGTTCATTGCTCACAAAGGCATAAAAAAAAAAATCTTCATGTAATAGTTCTATTATCACCACATCCCACTTGGACGGGTCACGGGGTTGGTTCTCAGGTGAGTAAGTTCTGCATCAATTATAGGGAAAGATGCACAATGGCGTAATGATTTTGATTTGTAAATACATTTTGACCCGATTTTCAATTTTTATTTTATAAGTAGAAAAGTTGAAAATAAATGGGACAGTGGCAGCAAAGGCATATTCCTGGTGGAAAGTTGTCACTTTCTTTCATAATTGTGAATATTATGAGAAGATATGACAGTGGAAGTGCATTTTGTCAGCTTTGGAGAGAGAGAAAATAGATTCACTCATAAGCAGCTGGCAAATGACGGCCAGCCAGCCTCCTAATATAAGCCCAGACAACAAAAAAGAAGGCATGAACTGGCAAATGTACGTAACACGCATGGTCCTACTCTCTCACTTGTCAATCTTGCTTTTCAATTTAGAGCTTGATCCAACTGATGAACTTCTTGTAGCTGGTGTGTTCCTCCATTACATTTTTGCCACATTGGTTCATCACCAATGGCGCATTGAGGAATGTTGATGAGTTTGAACAGCCATTGACCTTTGATCATTGACTGTCGACAATCAACGGCTATAATAGTGAGTCATTTGTTAATATTTAATTAAATAATATTAAACGTTCTTTAATTTATATGTAAATGCACTGAAATGTAAAAATCATATACATATGAAAATATAAATACAACCCAAAACAATAAGTAAAATACACAATACCACACTCCGTAACTATAAGCTTAGACAATTGCATTCTTCGGGGTCTCATATTATAAAAACACTGCAAGATTGCTTCATTCTCATTTTTTGCTAAATTCTCTCTCTCGTTGTACATTACCAATTGTCGTTTAATCAATCATCTCCCAATTTATTGTGCAAGTCACTCTTGGTTAGATTTATAACAGAGAATGTCATTTCACCACTTACAATTTCCATAGGTAATATCAAAGCTGATAATTGTATTTTATACACTTATTCAGAAGCCTAAAATATCGATATTTGGTAATTCTTTTGACAAAATATATTCTAAATTGTTGTATTATATATTATATTTCAGATTTTAACCGAATATTGAGACCTATTTTTGGCACAGTAAACGTCCAAATTGGAAATATTCTATTTCTAAAAAAGTTGTAGCCCTTTGAGCTAACTTTTCAACGCACTTTGAATCGACTCAATCAGATATCGGAAAAGAACGTTATGGTATCGAAAAAGAACGTTATGGCCAAAATACTGAATGCTGTGAAGAGACAAAATCTGCTCGCGAAGACAACTTTCCTTATTTGATTGAAACTCTTTTTGAAATTAATTTGGACGTGATTTTCGACTAATTTTCAACTCCTACAAATATCTAACAGCAAAATACATATTATAGACCTCTCATATATACATCTCATACTTCAATATTCATCAATTATTATTATCAAATGAGAAATTCATAGTTTTTATGAGAGAATTGAAGGGGAATTGCGAGAATTCAATCAAGTGGAGATTCAAACTTGATTTTTTTGGGCAAAGAAAGAAGGCACAACTAGAAATTTATAAAGAAACTATTGAAGAGATTCAAAATTTCAAAATTCATCTTCATCTTCATTTTCTTAATTTATCAAAAATTTGGGTTATATCTTTTCACTTAAATATGATTTCTTATAATTTCGATATGTTAGGCTAGTTTTATATATTGTTAGGATAAGATGAACATTTGTTTTGAAATTTTTAATATTAATTAATTATTATGACGACTAGTATGTTTATTTTTTTGGATGTTTATTATTGTTTTCACCGACTTTTCAATTAATTAGCTACTAATTGTGATGATTTATTGGAATATTTTATTGTCGAGAGAGATAATGGGTTTTTAGCTAAAAATAATAAACATTGTAAAGTTCGATAGGGGATAGAGATGTACATCTATGTTTTACATCTTTTCATATGTGTTCTAGATCGTTCGATGGATTTATCATGCTCGCATCTTTCATCGAGAGATATGACTGCCACATGAAGGGAATATATTTGATAACTATCGAGAGAAGTTTTCAATTACATTAGAACATCAACTAACAAGAATGACTACAAATCTCAGTTTCTCAAAGTCATTTATTCTCGCTGTAGCCTGAGTTGGCGACGTGATGACTTCCAATCTCAGTTTCTCAAAGTCCTTTACCAAGTGTTCCTACACCGTAGATAAAACTGCTAACTGCGATCCTGTCTTCCTACTTAAGGCATCTGCGACTACGTTAACCTTACCCGGATGGTAAAGAATTGTACAGTCGTAATCTTTCACTAACTCCAACCATCTCTTCTTTCTCATATTCAGTTCTTTCTATGTGAAGAAGTATTTGAGACTCTTATGATCTATATAAATTTCACACTTTCCTCCATACAAATAATGACGCCATATTTTTAAAGCGTGAACTACCGCTGCAAGTTCCAAGTCGTGCGTAGGATAATTCTGTTCATACTGCTTCAATTGTCTTGAGGCATAAGTGATTACATTTCCATGTTGCATCAGAACACAACCCAAACCCTGCTTGGATGCGTCGCTATAAATTACAAACCCATCCAAACCTTCAGGTATCGTCAAAATAGGAGCCTAAACTAATCTCTACTTGAGTTCCTGAAAACATTTTTCACACTTTTCCATCCACTGAAACTTCACCCCCTTTCTAGTCAACTGAGTCATCGGACCTGTTATTTTTTAGAAACCCTCACTAAATCTCTTATAGTATCCAACCAACCCTAAGAAACTGTGAACTTCACCCACACCTGTCGGTCTAGGCCAATTTGTTACTACTTCGACTTTAACTGGGTCTATCTCAATAACCTGGGCGGTAATCACATGACCAAGGAAACCTACTTGATTGAGCCAAAATTCGCACTTCTTGAATTTGACATATAATTTCTATTTACTCAAAGTTTCAAGTACTACTCGGAGTTGTTCCTCATGCTGCTTCTTATCTTTAGAGTACACGAGTATGTCGTCAATAAATACTATGACGAACTGGTCTAAGTACTGATGGAACACCCGGTCTAATACAGCTTGAGCATCGGTCAAACCATAGGGCATGACATTGAATTCATAATGTTCGTAATGAGTCCTGAAAGTAATTTTCGGTATGTCGTTTGCCTTAACCTTTAGCTGATGATAACCCAACCTCAAGTCGATCTTTGAAAACACCATTCCACCCTTTAACTGGTCAAATAAATCTTCTATTCTTGGAAACGGGTATCTATTTTTGATAGTCAGATAGTTCAACTCTCGATAGTCAATATACATCATCATACTCCCATATTTCTTCTTCACAAAAAGTACTGGAGCCCCTAAGGAGATACACTCGATCGAATGAAACCTTTTTCCAGCAACTCATCCAACTGTAACTTCAATTCTTGAAGTTCTTTTAGTGCCATTCTGTACTGGGCCTTAGAAACTGGTGTCGTGCAGGGAACCAAGTCAATTGTAAATTTCACTTGCTTATCTTGTGGAATGCTCGATAAATCTACTGGAATACGTCTGCAAAGTCTCGCACGATGTTAATATCATTAACGATTGTTTTTGTATGCGTGGAACCGATGATATTAACTAAGAATCCCTAGCATGATTCCTTTCTCAGTATATTCTCCACTTGTAAAGAACAATATGAGGTAAATACTTGAACCTTGCTCCAAAGAAACGGGACTCTTCCTATCCCGCTTTGTGAAACAATACTTCTTTCTCGTGACATCGAATGGTCGCACGATTGAGTCCCAACCAGTCCATGCCTAGAATAACATCGAAATCTTTCATCTCTAAAATGTAAAAGTCTGCTAGCAGTACCTTTTCGTCA
>CAIGRN010167029.1:7305-18541 GCA_903798345.1 Fraxinus anomala | reverse complement strand
TCTCATATTTCAAATATCTCATTTGACAAGAAAACGGCAATCGTTGTATTACCATTCGTAATCATCTGAGGGTGCATTAATCAAATCCGTGTTTTTCCTTTAAGTTGGCTTGAAAGTTGTTTGTTTAATTTTCAACATCAACAAACACAATCTAAGTAACAAGTTTGCAAGGTCCAATAAGTAGCAAATTTACAATACTCAAATAGTAAGTACCCTAATAAATCAGATTCATTAATTTGATTTTAATCTTGTTTGTTTAAGTAAATATATATAAGGTTAAAATGTAATATAAATTTTTTAAAATGTGGATAGATATATAAAAATGGTGGATGAAGATAATGGTACCATAATTGAATCATATTACATTCATTCATAGTCACTCCTTATCGCACATAACACGTTGCACCGCCCAACAAACCCTTCTTGAGGAGCTATATGCAGAGTTACAATTAAAATTGAATACTATTATGCTAGATATTGAATTCCATTTAATGACATATTTGTAGTGGATTGAGAAAGTGCGCATATTTGGTGATATATATATTTTTTATTCATGTTAGTGGAAAGATAATTTATATTGTCAGCTCACAACTTTTTTAACAAAAATGTTATGGTAGAATCGAACTAGAACCAGAATCGACGATAGAAATTTGGATTTGATTCCAATAATTAAGTGAAATCAAATGATTTCATTTATAAAATATCCAAAGTGTAATGGGTGGTTCAAGGTACTCGATCAACTCGATGTTCATACGCAAGAGAAAAATAGACAAAACAAAGGAAAAAATATAGCAAAATTGCCCCTAGACCCCCGATTACCCCAACCCACCTGTGCCCTCGAACCCCAATCCCTATTCGTCACCCTCGATCCCAACCCCAGTCTCTTGTCCTCCAACCAAGGATATAGAGGCTGACTTCCAATCACTATAGGTGGCTCCACCACTACTTTAAGGGTAGGGACACAGCTAACTAGGGACCAGTGGGGCAATGGGGGCAATTACTCCACTTTTGTTTTATTTTTGTATTTTTATCACCTTTTTTGAGTTTTTTTGACGCTTCACCGTTTTCTAAGTAGATGCCGAGGACTTCCAAATGAAGAGACACATTCATCTAGTATATACCTTTTTAGACTGTAAAATGGGTAAAAACTGAACTTTTGCACTGTTATTTCATACATGATGAAGCTACTTCACAATATTCTTCCGGAATTTATATGTCTATGAAGTTCTACAACAAGCTCATGCTTAGCACCCCATTAGGTGATCAATGAACTCTGTTGACTACATTGCACTTTAAGCTGCATTTTAATTCATTGAATAATGAAACCATAGGATCCAACTTAAAGTTGGGTTACATAAAATTGTTCATAATATTATCGTCACTGCAATGAATGAAATCGTAAACAAATCTTGTTATTTATAGTTAGAGCGTTCTTGTGGCAACTTGTTATTTGAGATGCTAATTTCCTATAATTCTATTACCTCAAATAACAAATTAATATATCAAATAACAAGCTGTCAAATTGGATGACTACTGTAATCATGAATAATATTACTTACATCTTAATGATGTTATTTTTCATGCTATATATATCAACTAAATAGATAAGGAAAAAAGAAGAGAAAAATGGAGCAAATCATAATTGGAGACAAGGGCCAGAAGGCGTATTCTGTTAAGATACTTGATTGTATCTCCTACCATTCATATAGTATATACCAATAACTGTAAATTGCGTGCATTAGTTCTTATCTTTATGTAAAAACAAAAGAAAAAGTAAACCAATATACATATATCGAATAGCATCGGCACGAGTAGAGATTTCTCACTTACCAAACATATTGAAAGTCGGGTTTGATGTATCTAGTAAAAACAAGCAATTGTGTGTACATATTAAACATTTTCGCTATAGACATTGAACCTTGACGAAGGTGCAGCATACCTAGAGGAAAAAGTCCCATAAGAGTCGTCTTTATTGTTACCTTCATCGAAGTTTTGAGCATAACCCAATGGACTATATCTGAAGTTGCCAGGTGGCAACTTGTGATTTGTTCGATTTCTCAATGACTTCCATGAAAACATTTGTTTGAAAAATCCCCAGCATGAAACTTTAAATCTTTCTTCATCTTCTTCGTCTTCACTTTCTCTATTTCGAGAAGACGAATGGTTCTCTATAGCTTCAATCTTTTTATGCTTCATAATGTGTGTGGAGAGAGGGGGGGTGGATAAATCTATATTGCTTTAAAATTTTAGCGTGTGGTAGTGATAAAAACGAGATATATATAAGATTATGTCATATGGACACCTACCATTTAATTTTATTGATTGCAATTTCATTATTTCAATTTTCTTTCTTTCTTTCTTTTTTTTGTTGGCTTGCTATATTGGTACAAAAAATGAGGGTCCTGTGTTAAAGAAACTGCTAGACATGCATGGGATGTTAATGTTGTTTTCTACGATAAATTTATTATTATTATTATTATTATTATTATTATTATTATTATTATTATTATTAACTGATATTGACACATCATTTTCTTCATTTAAACCCATGTATATTTCTTTGTGTGATTGTGATGAATTTATATTATTAATTATACTGTGAATGCCAATAAAGAATTTCAAAGTTATTTATAGAAACGAAAACATTTTTTAGGGAGGGATACAACAAATTTTACCTAATGGGTACTCGTAAAACATTTGTAGACTGTCTAATGTGCTAAATCTTTGGTTGAATACTGAATTTCTTATATTGCTCGTAAAAACACAAATTCCAACTTGTGCTTGTGGAGATTTTTGTAACTTTTAAATCAATAACGTTAATCATTCAAATAAATCCAATGCTAATTATTTACACAAAACTTCGCCACATTTCAACCTAGTAATTAAACCATACTCGTCCATACCAAATCATCGTCTTTTTAAATAAAGTAGGGTAAGTACTTCACTTCAGCACTAAAAAATCGAGATTCTTCCTTGCTAGGTGGCAAAAATCCATGTCTATTTTTTAAATCTTCCAATGGTAGTGTGATTCTTAGAAAAATCCATTCCAAGAATAACATCAAGTCTTTCATGCTTAGAATCTAACACTAAGTTCCTTCTACTAATCTCAATATTAGAGCCTTGAGAGACTCAACTAGCACTTAGTGTTTCTCCCATCGGAAGAAATACTTCTAATGAAATTTAGAGAGGTTCATTGTCTACTTTCATCTTTTCAACAAATATAGAAGATACGGAAAAACCACGGAGCTTCTAGAATCAATAAGAACAAAAGCAGATACCTAGAGATTCTCATGGCACGTGATAGGACATTAGTGTCCCTTTCATCTTCACCAAGTTAGAGTAAAAATCCTAGCATTGCCTTTCCTTTTGTCTTCTTGTTTTTTTGTTTGTTCTTTCTTGTATTCATTGGTGTAGTGGCCTGCCTTGCCACATTGAAACCCATTCCAGCTCATTCTAAGCTCTTGTTTGGCCCCAGTAAATTAAAATTCATTTTTATCTCTCTTCTTATCAATCATATATTATTTAATAAAATAATATTACACATAAATTTAAAAACTTTTCCCTTTTTTCTAATAACACATTCCCCAAAAAATTATTATTCCCCTCGTTATAATTTAGAAAAATGGAGCCCAATTAGGGATTCTCTAAGATTGGAATAACCTATAAGTTATTTTGATAGTTTGTAATCATTGCATTTGATTCTCCAATGTCTTATTCTTTTCTATTTCCTCTTAAGTTTACAGCAACCATTTTGAAATGTCCTAATTTCCCACCATTATAACATTTCTTATTTGTTGCTCTAGACTTAGACCTCTTATTCCCCCTATTTTCTCCTCAGCTTTACCACGAGTGTCATTTTTTTTAGTTATTCCTCTTATGAATAATTTTTCATTCCTAAGTTGATTATTATTCTCAATTTTTTCCCCCAAGTCCTTTAGACCTAAGTATAGCAACTACAAAAAATATGTCCTCCCATACTTTGATACATTTTGAACTTCTTTATGTGGCAATAAATTTAGAAAGATCACAGCAGTTTCTTTATGTTCATTATTAGCAGCATCTTCATTATTATCGGCAATGTCATTTTACCTATCATATTACATTGTCTCAGAGAAGTAATATTATAAAAATTTTGAGCAATCTCAAGCATGCTTGCAATTTCACGTGGCTTGATTTCGAAGAGTTTGGATAATCTTTTAGATCAAACAGTGTTTTGGCAACCCTCTGTTGCATAAGCACTGCTCTCATCTTCTACTTCCGGAGAAGGAAATCCATTGAACCATCAAATTTCTCGATCTCAAGTTTGAAGTCCATCCTAAGTTTAGGGTGTCTTTTTTAGTTATAGACTCGGCCGAAAATAACTCCAGGAACCAATGATATATCCCTACTTAGAGGATACTGTCATGGCTCGAACTTGAATCTCGTATCGAAAGTATTGGCTTTAGTGTGCGGCTTGTATAGACTCGTGGAGCGTTGTGGATTGTCATGTCTTCCATTGCAAAGTATGGGCTTCCGGCATTTGGTTTATATAAATTTGGGCTATCCAACTCTAATAACTAGCTTTTGAGGTGTAACACTCCTAAGATCTATATCATATACCCACAACTTGTGATGTAAGGTGATATCTAGGCCAAACATAGTTCTCTGTGGCTGCTGTGGAGAGAAAAATAATAGTAAACCTAGATGACAAGAACCCTAAACTTTCTTCGAAAGAAGTTTAATAAAGACCTAAGACTTTCAAGAACTAGCTTCGTGTAAACCCTAAATTCAAGAAGTAGCTTCGTCCAACCAAGCAAAAACCTTCTAAGTAACCCTAAAAACCCCTTAGATTATAAATCTAGGGTTTAGATACCAAGAACAAGATACTAATTTTTTAGATTTGAAATTTTCCACACAAGCATCCAGACCTATTAAAGGGCTTCCATACTAGTTGTTAGGTTTTAAAACCCATATTGATTGAAAGTGCGTTTAAAAATTGATCCACTTTATGATCCAAAATTTGAGGAATTTATAATTTTATTTTGATTCTAAATGAGTAGAAAATCAGATCGAAATAAATGTTTGAGGACTAAATTAAAGTAAAGGATGAAGTTATGAATTTTATTGAGAGTTGAATGAACTTTGAAGGAAAACGTTGTTTGAAAAATGGATTTTAGGGATAATTTTAATATATCAAACTTACCAATCTTACCAAAAATTGGATAGAGTAACAGTCAGAAAATACAGAAATAATGTTAAAACGCCAATGAAAATTGATAAAATAACACCAAGAAAATGAATGCAAAGTTGAGACAAGAATTGAACTCTTTGTCCTTCCCTCGAATTTGTCCAGCAAAGGTACCACAGATGACAGCAATCAACTCTCAAGATACAATGACTACCTTTTTGTGTTTGTAGCACTCCAAAACACAAGAACAACGAATCAGAATATGACTTTTGCACTCCTTTTGAATGAAATAAAAACATATTTTTATGTAAAATTTTGGCTAAGAAAATATGAATTTTTTATATTATGCTATAATTGCATATCACTGGAATGATGTGAAGGACGTCCCAAGGATTTAATTTACAGAGGATGGGAGATTTTGAATGAAGAGACGTGCCTCAAAACTCAGCAACATTTGCCAAGGGTCGTAACATTTGCAGTCGCTTGCCTGTTGCCCGTGTGTCATTCAAGTGACAAAAGTAGAGAGTCTATAGTTCACCTGTCGCTCGAGCAATAGTCTAATCGCTCAAGCCCTAGGCGAGTGGTGGAGTTAGACAAACCCCGGCCAGTTTTTTTCTATTTTCTTTTTAATTTTGGACCGCAATTTCTCATTCATTTGAAATTAGTTTTGAAATTTCAAATATACAATGACGATCTACTTGACGAATAAAACAAGTTAATCTATTTATTTTTATAATTTGACTATTGGATTATGTCCGAATATTCGGTCGAAATTGACACGAAAGTCATTTTTCCATAATTTTATACTTTACCGATTTTATACAAATTCCAACATTCTCTTACATGAATGGAAATTCCACAATATGCAATACAAAATGCAAATGGTATACAGACTCTAACAAAAAGGAATACATACGACAAGTTATAGTATCGGGATAGGTAGCTTGTGGCTTTGAACATTCCTTAGTCGATTACAATCGAATTTACAAGGCTAATTGGTGAACGCGATGTCTTGAACCATTCAACAGTTCGTGTAAATCAAAACAAGTATACCAACACCATAACTCATCTAACAATTTCAGTTCTCATGATTGTGTTCATTTTGGCTCTGAACAACTTTGGTTTCATAAATACTTTAAGAGAATTTAAACATCAAACTCTCGTAGAAGTTGCTCTACCCCACACTTACATAGGTGATTTCCTATAGTATTGTATTATACATCTCTTGCCTATTTTCAAAATATAGGATTCATTAAAAGTATAAACTTATCCTTATATACTTTTTATTATAGCACTTTAAGTCTATGGTAATGTGAGTAAATGTTTTATAACTTAGTTGTCCCATTAAATCAAGATCTTGGGATCTTTAATCTACAAGATTGAGTTTTCACTATGGTGATGCTATTCGATACGCTTTAGGCACATTCCCATCGAAAGATAGTATACTTGATCTCTTGTTAGTTCTTTTGTCAAAAGAATTGCTATATTTTCCTTCGATTTAACATAATTAATCGAGATTATACCATTTGATATCAACTGTTTAACAGTATTATATCTCTGACAAATATGTCAAGATTTATGATTATACATACTATTTTGTGCTCTCACAATTGTCGATTGATTATCATAATGTATACTAATTGTAGGTATCGAATTTTCCCAACATGGAATATCCTCGAAAAAATTAAAAAGTCATTCTACTTCTTCTCCAATTTTATCTAATGCAATAAACTCAGATTTCATCGTGAATTGACCTATACAAGTTTGACTAGATGACTTCCAGGACATAACTCCGACTCCAATGGTAAACACATAATCACTTGTAGACTTTGAATCCTTTGTGTCACATATCCAATTTGAATCGGTATATCCTTCTAACTCCACAAGATATTTTGAGTAGTGTAATTCGTGATCTATCACGTGTCTTAAATAATTAAGAACTCGAGTTAATGCATTCCAATAGTCATTATTTGGATTACTTGTAAATTTATTTAACTTGTTGACTACATATACTATATCCGGATAAATGCAGTTGGTAATGTACATCAAGCTGCCTATAACGCATGATTGTTCTAATTAAAATACGGGATCACCAATATTTTTGGCTAAGTGTAAACTTAAGTCTACTAGTAACTTAACCAATTTATCGTCATACGCCTTAAATTTAAGTATAGCCTCAATATAACCGTCAAATGTCTTAGAGATTTTAATATTTAATATCATGTTAGCAACTCCCATATCTTTCACGTCAAAATATCAACATTTTCTTAGTTGAGGTAATAATGTTCAAGTTATTTCTCATGATTAGCATATCATCAACATACAGATATACAATCATGTATTTATTAGGTGTTTTTTTTATGCTGACACATTTGTCATATTCATTAATTTTAAAATCATTTGACAATATAGTTTTGTCAAATTTTTCATGTCATTTTTTCAGTGTTCGTTTTAATCGATACAAAAAGTTTACAAACTTACACACCTTCTCATTTCCCTGAACAACAAACCCTTCAAGTTATTCTATATGTATTTCTTTTTCTAATTCACAATTTAGAAATGTGATCTTAACATCCATTTGATATATTTCAAAATTATACAATATCGCGATTGGAATCAATATACTATATATGTGATCCTTGTAACAAGTGAATAGGTATTGAAGAAATCTAGTGCTTCTTTTATGTATACTCTTTGACTACTAATGTACCTTTATACTTGTCTACTGATCTATCTGACTTTAATTTCTTTTTGAAGATCCACTATAGCCTAAAGTTTTTGTTTCCCAGAGGAAATTCAATCAATTCCCAAGTATGATTATGCATAATGGATTCAATTTCATTATGAATCGCTTCTTTTAAAAAAAGAGTTTCGGGAGTGGACATTGCTTTGTTAAATGTCCCTGAATCATTTTCTAGTAAGAACTTTAAAAATCTGGACTAATGGTCTTATGAGTCCTTTGCCTTTTAGTTCTTCATCTACTTGATAATTACGATCTTCTTGATAGTTTTCATTTGCAATATCGTAAGTTCGTTTGTGGAAGCTCACTTCTTTCTTTTTACAAGGAAACATATCTTCAAAGAAAGTAGTATTCTTTGATTCAATGATAGTAACTACATGTGCACCAATTATTTCTAATTTATGAACCAAAAATCGATATGCACAACTATTGTTTGCATAACCAATAAGGACACAATCTATTGTCTTAGGTCCAATCTTATTTGTTTAGGTTTAGGTATTTGACCATTTGTTAAACACCCCCACACCTTAAGATATTTGTAGGAAGGTTTTCGACATTTCCATAACTCATAAGGTAATTCAACATTACTCTTATGTGGTATTTTATTAAGGATATGATTTGCCGAAAGTATAATTTTCACCCACAAGTTTTGGGATAAGCCTGAAATGATCAACATTGCATTAATAATTTCCTTAGTGTTTGGTTTTTGCGTTTAGCAACACCGTTAGATTGAGGTGAGTATGGTGCTGTTGTTTGATAAATAATTCCAAATTCTGAACAAAATTCTTCAAACAGTGCATCTATTCTCCACATGGATCACTACGAATCATCTTTATTCATTTTCCTAGTTGATTTTCAATTTCAATTTTATAGTGCTTAAACACTTCAATGCTTCATCTTTACTTTTTAACAAGTATACATAACAATATCTTGTACAATCATCTATGAACTTGATAAAATAATTTTTACCACCTTTTGTTTGGACGTACTTTAAGTCACACATATCGGTGTGAATAAGTTCCAAAAGCATTGTGCTACATTCGACCAAATGAAACGACGCTTTGGCTAACTTAGCTTCTACACAAATTTCGAATTTTTTGTTTGTATTAAAATCCATACTCGGTAGTAAACTTAAATTCATTAGTTTGTGTATAGAATTAAAGTTTACATGTTCTAATCTATGATACCATATATTAGAAGACTCAATAATATAAGCAGAAGAAGATATATTATTCCTTGAGTTATTCGGTATAATAGTAAGGACATTCATCTTGAATAGTCCATCTTTTACGTAGTCTTTACTTACATACATATTATTCTTAGTAAGTATAAACTTATCAAATACAAAGATTAATTTAAACCAATTCTTGCTTAACAAAGAACCCGACACTAAGTTCTTGCGAATATCCGGCACATGAAGAACATTATTAAGGCTAAGTCCCTTGCCCGATGTCATCTTCATAATAATTTTGTCTTGTCCTTCAACCTTTGAACTTGAAGAGTTTTCCATGAACAATTTCTTACCATCGGTCGAAGTGTAGGATGAGAACATTCATTTGCCGGCACAAATATGACATGTAACACCTGTATCCACCAACAATTCCATGAGATTTCCAACATTATTGCATTATAATACAACGGTCGACAAATTCATATCTGATATACCATTAGATATTGCATCAGATTTGATGATATTCACTTGGACTTGCTTCTTAGAATTACGAAACTCAACATAGCGATATTCGAATTTCGGTTATATTCTTCAATTCTTAACTGGACAATGAGTTCTTCAATATTCATCTTCTTGCATTTATGTTTGAGATAATTTTTGAAATCCTTCCATATGGGTGGAAGTTTCTCGATAATCGCTGACACTTGAAATTATTCACTTAGAGATATATTCTTGGCGTGAATGTCATTGAGTATAACCTGCAATTCTTGAACTTGATTAATGACCATTCTTAAATCTATCATTTTGTAGTCTAAGAATTTCCCCACAATGAGCTTCTTAGTTCCGACGTCTTCAGTCTTATATTTCTTTTCCAAAAATTCTCATAATTCCTTTGCAGATTTCATGGAATTATACACATTACATAATGTGTTATCAAATCCATTCAAATTGTAGTATTTGAATAAGAAGTCCTAATGTTTCCAAGCATCCAATACAATCAATGATGTCATATTATTTTTCCCTTCTTGTACGGTGGGAACATCTTCTTTTAAGAGTTTTGCAAAGTTTAGGGTCGTGCAATAAAACAACATTTTCTACTGCCATTACTTGAAATCAACCCCACTAAACTTCTCTGGTTTCTCTCCTGTGTAACGAAATTAGTATGAACGGTGTGATAGGCAATCACAATCGGATGAATCACAACGGTAGGAGCCATGTTTGGTAACATTCTTTCCGAAGTTCCCATATTCGAAGTATCATTCAAAGAAGTATCAGTATTCATAACTATATTCATTTCTATTTACACAAAAATGAAGATAAACCAAAATCAAAATTTGAGAAGGAGGAGAAGATGTTAAACCGAAGGGAAATAGTTTAACCGAATACAATACAAGATTAAAGTTATCACTCAAACCAAATTCGACTTTAAAATGTCGGAAAAATATATGATGAGTGATGACTTTAAATCAAAAATCAACTTACCAATCCTTATCAAAATAAATTGGACAGAGTAATGGTAAGGATACAAGTAAAAACTCTAAAGAAAAGAATGTAACATCAAACGAAGTGTATGCAAAGTCGAGGCAAGATTTGAATTATTTGTCCTTAAATCGAATTTTCCCCACAACGGTACCTACAGATAATGACAATCGACTCTCAAGATACAACGACAAACTTCTTGTGTTAATAGTACATCAAAACACAAGAACAATGAACCAGAAATTGATTTTTGTACTCCTTCAAATGAAAAATGGAAAAACAGCTTTTATGCTGGATTTTGGCTAGGAAAAGAATGAATTTAATGTTATCCTACAAGATTGTGAGGAACTAACTCGGAGGCATGTGGGATGTTTGTTATGGGTAATGTGGACAAAATGAATGGATTATAGTAATTTTGATTCACATGTGCAAGAGAAATAATGGTGAAAAATTATAAAAAAATTAAAGGGATATATTGACGGTAAAAATTGGATCAAGCGACTTTATTGATAAAATAATTACAATCTAAAATCAAATGTAAATACAATTAATAATGTAACACCCCGAAAATTTAAAAAATAAAATTTGCTCTATATATTATATTTTTGAAAGTTGCGGGATTAAAGTGAAATATGTTTTAAATTCTTCTGTTTTGGACTACATATTTAAATATTATTCA
>CAIGRN010167025.1:0-17804 GCA_903798345.1 Fraxinus anomala | reverse complement strand
TTGCTCAGCTCGGCTCGGCTCGGCTGACACAAAGGTAGGAATTATTATTTTATTTTTCTTACTTCTGTTTTGCTTTTTGTCTTTTGGAAGGGCAAAAGACAAAAATAACAGAGAACTGTGGAGACTTTGAGTGAAAATCAAACTAGAATCGTTCAGATAACTTTTTTGGTAACATACTTTTGATTTTTCTTTAATTGAAAATTCACTTTATATGCTTAAATTAAGCCTAGTTTGACGGCAATACTTTTGAAAAATATAATTTTGAATAATAATTTTTAGAAAAATATGTCATTAAAAAGTTTTTAAAAAAATAAGTGTTTTGTACATAATATTTTATTGTGTAAATGTGTGATTGCAAATAAGTACGTAAAAAAATAGTACAGTTGTCGAACAAGGGCTAAAATGACACGTAATATTCACATGTTATATAATTTGGACTGGATCAACATGTACGATCGAACTTGACGAATCAAACGACGATTAAAACGTCAAACTTGGCAAAATTCGAGCGAGCCAATCAAAACCTGTTTGAGTTTCATGATTGAAATGATTTTGGTAACCATTTTGGTTTTAAAAATTATTAAAATTGCATAAAGCGAGATTTGAATTTAAGAACTCCGAGTTAAATCACAAACCTTTATTCATGAAGCTACTTTCTCAAGTTATTAGTCAAATAATTAATACACCTAAACATTATATTTATATTTTGAAAAATGCTCTTATTTAAATATGTATAAAACAATGTCCTATTGGTTGAATCATCGAGTCATTGGTTAAGTTACTAGCTCAATGATTTAGTCGTTTTGATCGCGCCACTTTGACCATTTTGGGTCTTATAACAATGCCTAAAACTAAACAATAGTAATTTAATAATTTTGTCCTCCAATTTAAGTGACGTGAAATTACCAAAATTCTCATAACCAAGAAAAAATGGGAATGCAATGCTGCTACAAAATTGTATATATCATAAAGTATACTAGATTCCAGATTGTACTACATGATATCAGAAAAATAAAATATTACATAAATTTTGGACAGGGGCGTTTTCGTCAGGGTGTAAAGTCTCAAAAAGTCAAATACTGCGACTCTGTATATTTAAAAAAAATGAAAAAAATAATAATTTAGTCCTAAAAAGAATTTTGAGCTACAGTGAAGAACAATCAATTAACAGCTTTTGGAAATTGGAATTACAGGACACATATACCTAGGTTTTGTCACTTAATACTATTTAACTTCAAACCATAATATAAGTGGCATTGATAGACATTAAATGATAAATTAAATTAAATGATTCATTTAATTTCATATTTTATTTAGTCTATCATCTAACGTCATTGAGACTGGGGTTGCAAAGCTACATAGCATTATTCCACCGGTTATGTAGGTTTTATAAATAATAATAATAATAATAATAATAATTCCAGTCATTCATTCTTGTGCAATAAATTAAGAGACAAATACACATTTAAGGTGGTTAGACGATATAATTTCAAAATTAACAAATATATTTTAAAACTTCAAAATTCAAGTCATAATTAAATTTTATTAATTAATATAGATAATTAAAATTATTTTATTAATTATATATTAAGGTCACAATATTGTATAATTTATGGTTATAATTTGAAAAGAAAATACACATTCACAAATCACAAATTTCATAAGTTACAATTTTTTTATCGATCACAAATTATCAAATTAATTGATCATGCTTTATTTCTCGATCACAATCACAAATTTAATATGTTACAATTTATTTATCGGTTACGAATCATAAATTTTATAAGTCATAACTTATTTTCACGATCACAAATTATCAAATTAATTTGTCACAACTTATCAAATTGTGATTCACGATTGTAAATTTAATCGCATTCTCACATTTTGTAAGTCACATATTATTTATTACCCATAAATTATTTATTTTATTGATCACATATTATACGTGTTAGTAGAAATTTAAACCGAAGATTTGGTAATAAATTATTTAAAGATTTTTTGAGTAACATATGCATTATGCGCACATGATTTATATTAACAAATACAAACTTATCAATAAAAATTCGAATTTCTAAATTTATAACTAAAACAAAATATAAACGTACACTTTTTATAATTCAAGTAAAATTTAGCTTAAAATAGTGTAAATTGATGAAAATGATAATTTTCGCAATTAAAGGTAGAAATGAGGGTAAAGATGCAAAAAATTAAACGTGCGGACATTTTACACAATAAAATAACCCTAATTTTTATTCTTATGCTTTGCTTTGAGCAAATTAACTACAACTCAATGTAAACAAAATTCATCATTTTTTTTTACTAGAGCATTTAGATATATCAATCTCAATTTAGGTTTGGGGAGGTTAGTGAATTAAACGTGAGGGTTTTTCTGATATTGTTCACAATCTCAAGAATGTCTATACTTTTGTCTCATTAAAAAAATTAAATAACTAATTAAATGGGTTGGTAACGAAGATATTTTAATTTTCTCTTTGCTCCACTCTGCCTCGCCTCCAAAAGTTGTCGACAAAGCCAAAAAGAGGATGGCCGAGTATCAAATTGTACTAGACCGTCGAAGGGGATGTATGAATGATATACACATGGTCTTAGATGTAACGATACGGGTCCCACTTAACAAGCTGTCCCGATCGTTAGATCAACGACGAACTGTTTCCACTGTACCAACATGGATCTTTTCAGTATGCTTTGTCCTCACTCGCACGTTCTCCGATAAAACTTTCCTGGGGGGTCACCCATTATAGAATTGCTCCAAGTCAAGCGCGCTTAACTGTGAAGTTTCTAACGATAGACATTCGGAAAAGAAAGTGCACCTTGTTAGTATGAGTAGTAGCTATCAAATCTTTTTTAAGTTTTTCTAGTCTGGATATTACATTAGATACGTGGTATTAGAGCAAACAAAAATCTTGAAATCTAATCGCTCGTCGCTTATTTAAATTACTTGAATTGTGTGAATAAAAATTGATTTAAATATTTATAAAAAAAAAATTTGTAATTGAGGTTCTTGCAGTAAAAAAAAAATATTAACCGTCATGTGATATTTTGCTACCACCACCTTGGACATTGAGCTTTGAACAAAGAATTTCCCTCGGAATTATGCCCCTCTAAAGTCTAAACCCCAGTTTTTTGACTTATATTCCTTTTTCACTAATCGAGGAATGTACTGTAAATTTATATTAATGGTATACTTTGTAGATTAGATTAGGGAGTAGGGTGCACTTAGTCCGAGACTCCAATTAGGAGAGGAGACAGCTTCTTATGCACATAAAGATTTGATTCTTCACATGGCATTTATGTACTAGTTGAGTTGAATTTCCGTGCCTATTCACTTTTTCTTCAATGAATTTTCAATGACAATAATTAAAAGTTATGTAAATTACTTTTCTAGCCCGATTTGAAAATCAAGTGTCGACGTGACAATTGGAATTGTGATAGTCTAGAAAAGAAGAAAGGAAAAATCTAAGTGTACATAATTTGATCATATAATGGTGTCCATAATATAATGTAGATAAAATTTGTTGATGTGAAAGTGTGAAATTTGAATTAAAGATTGGATACAGTGCCGCGTATAATTATGGACACCATTATGTACAAAATTATGTACGTGTAGCATTTCCCAGAAAGAAATACCACTTACGAAAACTTAAGTAATTTGCTTGTATAAATAGAGCATATTTGAGCTTCATTTTCTTTTGAGAATATATTTTAAAATAGTAAATTAATTAAAAAATAAGAGAAAATTTTGAATTTACATATAATATTATTTTATTATAAAATATATAATTGAAAAGTAGAAAAAGTAAAATAAATTTTGAAAATATTGAAGATCGAACAAGAGCATAGTCATTTTGTCTGTTCCTCAGTTTGATTATTGTAGCATGTTGATTTGTATGTTAAAAATTAACCAATTATTGATGTGTTTGTCCATGTCAAACATCTTTAAAAGATACTTTTGAAAAATTAGTATCAAATAAAAACATGTTTTTACATGTCATGTCAACTAGACATTAATTTTAAGCAATCATGCTATAAGTCTAGGGTTTTTTCACATATTTGCTGTCTTCCAGCACGAAATCTGTAAAAAAAAATATTGCACTTAAAGAATTATTCAATTTTAAGCGCCCAAATCTCATTAGTTAACAAACGGCAAATGAAAGAAGGGACCTATAAAAAATATGATTGGATATAAAAATTAACGAATGATTGAAGCTACAAAATTGAAGCTAAATGATTTGATTGGATATAACAATTAACGAATGATCGACATCTTACAAAAATTTACTTCTAAAAAATACATATGAACTAAGGCCCTATTTGATTCCTTCTATTTTCTTAGGAAGTTGAAAAAGGATTTCCATTTTCCATCTTTTGTGCTGTTTGATAACAAAAAAAATTCCCCGGAATTCGTTTTCCATCCCTCACGCGCCTCTTTTCTTGGTTTCGAAGGAAAATGTTTTCTTTTGTTTTTTGTGGTAATTGATTTTTTTCCAACTTTTTTTTTTTTTTGGCAATTGAAAAAAAATTTTAGACACAATGATAAAAAAAATTTATCACTTTTATTGACAATTTCCATGTAAAACAAATCCAAACGAATAGTATTCGGTATGGTAATTTTTTTTTAAAATTTTTTTGGCAATTGGAACAAATTATAGACTCAATAGTAGAAAAAAATTATCACTTTAATAAACAATTTTCATGAAAAACAAAGTCAAACGGACACCAAACTTTTAACATTTTTCAGGTGAAAAATTATATTATTCAAAGACAATTAATTACAATTCACAGTAAAACAAATTATATGCAATTCAATTATCTGTAATTCATTTTCTTTCCACCCAAATTTCACATTTGCAATCAAACAGACCATAAGACCCTAAAATGTTGCTAATTTCATCTTATAAACTATAAGTCCTATAAAATGTGCGATTAAAATTAATTGTTGATTTTGACTTAAAAAATAATTAAATACAATTAAAAAAACAATATGCATAATTAGGAAAATTGGAACACAAATACAAGATTTAAATTCCTGCACAAGTATAAAAAAGGAAAAAAAGAATAAAAAGTGGATTAGAAAAATTCCATACCAAATTACATAACAAATAAAGAAGTATTGGTTTGATTAAAACATTAATCAATACAATAACATTGAAAAACTGATTAAAAAAAAAGGACAAATAAAACGAATGGTAAGAATCTAGAAAGACAAATGAATACTAGTGTCTTTAGCAACAGCTCAAGTGTAAGACCCAACGTGAGAATATTAGAAAAAGTAATGATCGTAAATTTTGAAGAGAGAAAAGTGACATTTTATTTTTTGTTAAAAAAAAAGAAAAATGATGGTTGAGAAGATTAATGGTCAAATTAATTAAATATAAAAAAGTAATAGATGTGATATATTTATGTGATACATAATGTATGTGACAAGATTTTTGTCATTTATATGATTTTTTTTATAGATGTTTGTATTTTCAAATTTTATTAATTTCTTGTGTTTGCATACGATAATTTTAATTTAAAGAATTTTGTAATTTTAATTTTAATTTTTGTTTTTCTTCATTCAGACAATTAAACTTACATAATTTGGAACCCTCGTCAAATCGGGGTCTTAGGCGATTGCTTACATCTCCTATAGTCAGGGCCGGCCCTGAAGACCACGTCAAGATTTTTGGCAACAAATGTTTTTAAAAGCCCTTAGCCATGTTTGGTTGAGTGGAATGGAGAAAAAAAGTTCAAAATCTTATTCATTAAGTTGTCTGATCCAATCTATTATTGTGTACCAAATACGTCTTAAAATTTTTTGGAGACACCAACAGAAGGTAGTTGATCATCATCCTCTTCCTTCCAATATGTTTCAAATATCTCCACGACCTTTTTATGCATGTTCATTTGCATAAATTTGTGCTCATCGGTTCCACAATTGTATAATAACCATGCGAAACGTGCCTAAAAAAGTGGTAATCGTTATTATTAAATCCAAGTTTACATCTAAAACACAATTAAAATGTTTTAACATATTTGAAGAGTATAGAAGTGAAATAATCCAAATCAAATTTCTCCATAGTGGGAATAACACGAAGTAGTAGCCCAGCTTAAGCAATCACACAAGCATTGTTAGGTTTCCAAGAAAATTCCTAAGCAATCACACCATATTATCAATAACTGTGAATCTATTTTTTTTTTTTTTTACAATTACAATCCTACTACAATTCAATTATTTCAATAATATCACACTTTTCGTTTTATTCAATATGTATTTAATTTACAAATTGTAATATATACTATAATTAATTCTCAATTAATTAACATTCACCTTCATTTAATGAATATTAATTAGAATTTCATATTCACATTCACTCCCTATTATTAATTATCAATTAATTATCATTAACATTCATTTAATTAATGTTAACTAGAATTTCACATTTAAGAACGCAGTTTATTATTCATATCCATATATGTTAATTAGCATTCGGTTTCACTTAATTGGAAATTATATTATATTCATTTAATATAAATAATTTAGCATTCGTTGTATTAATTCTAAAGTAATTAATATTCACGTTAATTTATGTATCGTTACTCACGTTCAAGTATACATTTCACTATTTACGTGCATATATAATAATTAACTTTTATTTTTAGTGACTTGCATTTCTCTCATATTTAGATCAAAATGGTAAATGGATGGTCAAATATTACTTTCACAACACTTATAAAATATTTCAAAATAACGTGCAACGCACGTTTAACTCTAACTAGTTATAACAAAAGTTGTTACATCATGCCGTACAATTTTTCTCGCTACTGTCATTACTCATTAGAATGGAATTAATGAATTTATCAACCATTTTGTTGAATTATTCAATATTGTACGTATATAAGCCTATGTTTGGTTTTGTTAAAAAATATATTTTTTGTAGATTTTATAAAAGTTGATGAATTGTATAATTTAAAAATTAATAAAAATTATGAGTGTCATAAAACATGTGGTTGACAATTGTCATAGTAAAAATTGTAGTGTTCATCTAGATCCTATACATTTGGTAGCGCAGTCTTCAATTTTTTTTTTTGAAACACTTGTATGGAGAACCCTAAAGTTATATCTGACAAGAAAAGTCTTTTATGCCATAAAATAAGGGTATAGTATGAAAGCGTAGCGTGCATTAGGCTGTACAAGCAATCTTGTGGTTGATTGGATATTAATAAAGTTTGATTTGAAAAGAAACCTAAAGTATTTTACAGTTCATAGAGAATTTGGAATTTGGGGCCTCTTCCGGCCAATATTTTTGAAGTGTCCTAATGGCAATTACGTGTATTTTTCTGTTGTCATGATCAGTCTGGAGGTCCTTAATCTTTTGTATACCCCCAACATCATCAATCATCTGAGCAAAGACATTCACATCTTCGGTGTTATCTTGGTTCTTCTCAGCTTCTCCAACCTTCAGAATGTTCTCAAGGCCTTCCAAGCAGAATTTGATGATATACGTTTCGTTGGGACTAACTAGAAGATCGCACAATGACTTTATTCAACCCTCGTGCACCAAGAACCTGCTACAAAGATGAAGCATTAATACTCAAACCAAAATGTACAATAAACTAAGAGAATATGACAGTAGTTGTGAAGAATTTACTTAATTTGCTCGTTAGTTCCATTAGCGATGGCATCAAAAATAGCCAAAACAAGTGATCTCTGCATAAAAAAAGTCAGCATTTTGAAGCAATTGGAAAAGAACTGAAATAATACCAGCATCAATCACAACCTGCGTATTAAGATGACAAACAAAAACACATAAGTGCAAATGTCAAATTTATCGAAACAAAAGTACTAATACGTGACAAAAATTGTGAAGGACGGCAAGAGAAAAATAATCAGTTTTGATGTTCAAAATAAGAATTGACTGGTGGAAACTAAAAATGTCTTTACTCTAACATCATTCATCCCCATTCTCCAATTGAAAAGAAAAATGGCTAATTTGTCTCGATGCATAAATTATGAATGCATAGAGTATTACCACAAAGGCTAAACAATTTCATTGTAACTTGCATACCTGGATATGATCCTTCGTCCGTCCAATGATAAATGAAATGATCCAACAAGTTTTCTCCTTGACATCGTTCTCGTAATCCTGTGTCGGGAAGTTAAGAAGGCAAGGAAGAGCCCATTTATCAATGATAACTTGGAAAGCATTCAACAGAAGCAAATTTGTAAAAAAAAGAGAACATTGCTTGACATCCTTAATTATGGAGTTAGCACTGACATTCTTATTAGATTTCTTCTTAAAAAGTGGTCAAAGGTTACAAGGGCTGATTTCTCAGGATGATACTGAGTTAAAAAAGAGGTCATCAAAGAATTGGATTGTCTCTTTATATTTTCACTACTCAAAGTATTTTCCTAGTCAAGGGGGACCTGTAAAGTATGTCAAGATACACCCTCGTACAACTTGGTAGCCACAAATATGGCTCTGTTAAATGAATTCAATGTAGCTACATACTATAGGATAATCGCAAAAGAATAAGGGAATGCCAAGTTTGAACATGAATAATTGATATCAGAAACCAGTAAATATCTTTTAACGATCACGATTCCTTAAAAAATTCGTTGTTGTTGTTGTGATTTGAGCAACAATAATAATGAAGAACATGAAATCGACAAAGAAATAAGAACACAAATTTACGTGGTTTGACAATTTGCCTACGTTCATAGGAGCTAAGCGGTTGTAATATTATTGACATGTGAATAAGAGGGCTACATTAAATATACACTAACCATAGCCCATACTTTAGGGCTCGAACAAGACTTTAAGGAAAAATCCAAAAATACCCTCGTACCGTACTACATGGGCGCTACTCTAGTACCCCTAACCTATTAATCATCCCTTGCAAATAGACAATGAATTAAGCCAGAGAAGGCTGATGTCGTCGTTCTGCTATGTTCCATTCAGTGCGTTATGCTCCCATCACTCCACTCTACTTCACTCCATTCCGACCTATTTATTTCAGCCTACATATGTTCCACTATATCTGAGCCACATACACAATAATCTTCATCTTGGCAAATATCCACCCCTTTGGAGAAATAATGGAAAAACATATCCTTGGAAAAATACTATCTAGGACCAATAGGTTGAGACACCTCCTTCTAACACCTGGAGACATTAATCAAGTTCAAACAATGCTTGAACTTATCCGTGACAATAGGTTTTATCAGCATATTCCATGCATTCTCAGAAGTATGAACTTTCTCAAGAAACATTTTACCAAAAGAAACCAATTTCTTGATCTTGTGAAACCTCACATCTATATGCTTGGTCCTCGCATGATACATTTGATTCTTTGCCAAATAGATGGCACTCTGACTGTCACATTTCAACTGAACTCTCCTTGTTGAACACCCAACTTTTGGACCATTCCTGTAAGCCACAAAGCTTCCTTGGTAGCCTCAGCCACTGCTATATACTCTGCCTCAGTCATAGATAGTGCAACCAGAGACTGAATCATAGACCTCCAACAAATAGGTCCTCATGCCAGAGTGTATACATAACCTGTAATCGATCTCCTATCATCCAAATCCCCAGGATAATCTAAATCCACATATCCCACAACTGAAGGATTATTTTGCTGCCTACTAAACATGATGACATAGTCTGTAGTACTCCTCAAACATCTAAAAATCCACTTGACTACATCCTAACGCTATCGCCTAGGACTTGCCATAAACTGATCACCACACTAACAGCTTGTGCTAAATCAAGTCTTGTACAAACCAAAACATACATCAGACACCCCACTGCACTAGCATATGGAACCTTTGACATGCCTTCATTTTCAGCATCTTTCTTCGGTACTAAGCGGTAGACAATCTAAAATGATTCGCTAAAGGTGTACTCACTGATTTTACATTACCCATGCTAAACCTCTCGAACACCTTCTTAATATACCTGAGCTGAGAAAACTATAATTTTTTGGAATCTCTATCATTGCAAATCTCTATACCAAGAATTTTCTTTGCTACACCTAAATCCTTTATGTCAAATTCTCTTCTCAACAAAATCTTCAACTTGTTGACCTCACACATACTCATCACAACAATCAGCATATCATCCTTATAAAGTAACAAAAAAATAAAAGAACTATTGTCAAGGCTCTTTACATAAATACAACAATCATACTCACATCTCATGTAGCCAATCTTGATCATGTAGGAGTCAAGTCGCTTGTACCACTATCGTGAAGATTGCTTCAACCCATAAAGTGATTTCCTCTATTTACAGACCAAGTGCTCATGTCCAGGCTGACTGAACCCTGTTGGCTACTCCATTTAAATATGCTCTTCTGGATCTCCATGATGAAAAGTTATTTTACAACCATTTGTTCCATATGCATGTCTAAATATGCTATTAAAGCCAACACTGCCCATGATGGAAGTGTGTTGAACCATAGGGGAGAAAATCTCATCATAGTTTTACCCTTTTTATCTAAGAGTAACCCTTTGCTACTAGGCAAGCCATGAACTTTTCTCCCTCTTTTTCTAATACCACTTCTTTCCACTTATATACCTATTTGCATCCAATCGCCATCTGCCCTATGGAAGCTCCACCAATTCCAAAGTTTGATTTTTATACAGAGACTCTATCTCCTCTACCATAGCATCCATCCATCTACTCTTCTCTTGGCTGACCGTGGCCTCTTGAAATGTAGTAGGATCCTCGCTACTAATAATAAGTACATAAGAAATCAAATCTTCAAAATAATACCTAGTGGGTGGTTTGATAGTGCGTTTGGGTCTATCTGTAGCTATACTACGATGTTCTCAACCTTCTGAGTTACTTCCATTTGCACCACATGCTCATTGCTTCTGCAATTTTCTAGCACCTGTTTCTCTTCTCTTTGAATACACTGTAACATAGATTTCTCATCAAAAATCACATATCTACTAATCAACACTTTGTTTGTCTTTGGATCCCACATCTCGAACCCTTTCACCTCTCTCTAATACCTCAGAAAGATATTATGTCTAGACTTTGTATCAAGCTTCGATCTTTCCTTACTAGAAACGTGCATATAGGCTGGAAATCCAAACATTCTCAAACCAAAGTAATCTATCGCACTGCCTATCCATACCTCATCTACTACCTTCTCATCTAGTGCTGCTCAGGTAACTTATTAATCAAGAAATATGCCATACTTACTGCATCTACATAGAAGTTCATTGTAAGCCCTATATTTAACCTAAGACATCTCGTTCTTTCTGCTATTGTCGTGTTCATCATTTTTGCTACACTATTTTGTTGTTATGTACTATAAAGTGTCTTTTAATCTCATGATGCTCACAGAACTGTAAGAACTTTGAATATGTGAACTTAGTACCATTATCTAACATGAGGCATTTGATTTTCCTCCTTGTTTGGTTTTCTACTTTCGCTCTCCACAACATGAACTTCGCAAACGTTTGTGACTTGTGCCACATAAAGTATACCCAAACCTTTCTTGAGTAATCATAAATAAAACTCACGAAATACATATGTCTTCCTCATGATGCTACCCTTGTTGGCTCTCAAATATCTATATGAATATAGTAAAAATTCCCCTCTATCTTGTGTGTAGATGTTTTAAACTGCACCCTATGCTATTTCCCAATAACATAATACTTACAGAAATCAAGTTTACATGTTTTGACACCCTTCAAAAGATTTCTCTTATGAAGCTCCACCATACCATGTTCACCTATATGACCCACATGCATATGCCGCAAGACTGTAGTTTCTAACTCAGACTCTGCAATAGCAACTTCACCTACAATTATAGTACCCAATAACTTATATATATGTCTAGCCTATTTCTGGCCCATCATCATTGTCATGACACCTTTATTTATCTTCATTAATCTATTTTCAGACTTATACTAATCGTGTTGAGTCTAAAGTACCTAATGAAATCAGATTCTTCCTCAAATCCTCTAGATTTAGATCGAGCTTTATTGTCACTCGATCCATTCCGAACCTTGTTTCTACCACTTTCATAATTATCCTTGACCACAAGCCCTTCACCTTGAGAACTTTCATCACTGGCTTTCATCATCTAATGAAAACCTAATAGAACACCTGTGACCTCTTTCAACTCCAGTGTTTCCTTTCCCCACATCAAAGTTGTAACCAAACTTTTGTACGTAGCAGAAGATGGTAGGGAATTCGATGACATCAGTGCCTTGTCTTCATCTTTGAACTTTACATCAACTTGCTTTGGATTACTAATAATCCGGTTGAATACGTTGATATGTTGGCTCAGATCCGAGTCCTCCGTCATCTTAAGGCCATAAAATTTCTACTTAAGATAAAGCTTGTCTGTCAATGACTTGGACATATATCAACGCTCTAGTTTCAACCATATTTCAGCCAGAGATTCCTCATCCATCACATGATACATCACGTCAACAGCCAAACAAAGCCTGATAGTTACCATAGCATTTGCTTCATATTCCTCCCAATCTATATCATCCATGCCTTTAGGCTTCTTTCCATATATCGCCTTTACCATGCTCGGCTGCACCAATAGATTCACAGTTTCATCGAACTTGAACACATCAAAATTTACAGAAGAGACCTCAAACATCGTAGATTGGCTTTGACACCAGTTGTTGTGATTTGAACAACAATAATAATGAAGAATATGAAATTGATAAAGAAATAGGAATACAGATTTACATGGTTCGGCAATTTACCTACATTCATAGGAGCGAAGTGATTATGATATTATTGATATGTGAATAATAGGGTTACATTATATACATAATAACCACAGCCCATACTTTAGGGCTCATACAAGACTTTTAAGGAAAAATTCAAAAATACCCCCATACTATACCTCGGGAACGCTGCACCCGCACCCCAACCTATTAAGCGCCATTGGGAAATACATAATGAATTAAGCCCGAGAAGACCAATATAATCGTTCTGCACTGTTTAATGCACTATGATCCCCTCACTCCACTCTAACCTCAACCTATTTATTCCAGTATACATGTATTACACTCTATATGAGCCACAAAGAAAATAGTTATGAAAAACAAAATCATCATTAAAGAAATCTAATACATGAGATAAGTTGTCAAAATCTCAAAATAAGTAAGTTTTTCCTTTTGAATTAGAAGTTAAGGAAATGTTTAAGGACAAACGTGGTTTGAAACAAATTTGCTTATAAGTAAGTTGATCTATTCTAAAGCTCACATCAACTCTGTAAGAGGGGCATAAGATGATAAAGGTAACAACATAAGTAACTTGAAAATGCTTCCTTCTTAAAAAATGTAACCATCAATCATCTTCCATCACACAGACCCATAATGCGCATTTTTGTATACTTGAAATCAAACTCTTAACATTTGCACATCGCACTAAAAAGTTTCAAAGAGTAACTTTTGAAAGTTGTACAGTTTTTGGTTTCGTAGAGATGATATGTGCTTCAAACGTATTATAAGAGTTGTATTGAAACTGAACATATATGGATCATGAATAAGACAAAACAATGAGGATGAAGCCATTCTTCTAATGATTATTTAGCACCAGAAGCAACAGGACTGTATTTGCAAAATAAATATATCTAAACCATGAAGGATGAATTGACAAGGACACCCCTCTCTACTTGAGGTAAATACAATAAACAATGACTGGTAAGTATGTAGACATCAAAATTTCCAAAAGAAAAAAATGACCTACCGTACACATCTTTTATATGAAACAAGCAAAAAAGAATTGGTTGTGAAATATAGTAAGACATTTGATGGCCTACCATTGGAAGAGTGAACATACCACATGAGAAATTAATGTGCTCAAAATGAAGTTTTCTAATTAAGGTTAATAACAAGAGTTGGCTGATACCTGAATCTAGATAACATCTACATATGCAACAAGAGCATAGACAATGGTCAAGGCAGGATACAAAATAAGTTGTGAAGGAGATCTGCAAACCACTCAACCGAATAAGCACGGCTATGAAGTTCAATAAACAAAACCAAAGTAAAAAATCAAAACATAAGGAACGATGTCAAGTAGGAAAAATTTTCATTTACAGTAAAAGATCAACCAAACGGGGGAAAACACCAGCATCAATCACAGCTTGGATTTTATTCTTCGACTCACAGGTTAGATAGAATTGTTCCTTGCATGCATGGAGACAGACTATTTCATCGTCTGTATAAATCAGACGAGTAAGAGGAAGGAGGACAGGCTTCACTTGCTCAATAATATCCATATGAAACTGGTTAAATATATAAAGGTCCATCAGTATTGATATGCATAAAAAATGTACAAAAAAGCCATTGGAAGACAAACCTTCTCAAACTGGGGCAATGGCTCTCCACCACAAAGATATGACAATGTCTTTGTAGCACTTCTCATGATGGATAGATTTGTTTTACCATTAAATTTTGCCAATAAGAGCATTAACACTTCATGACTAAAGAAAAGATCACGAGATTTTGTTGAGTCACGAGCAAAATCTGCTAACACTTGAAATGCCTACAATAAATAGTTGGACATATAGTCAAAAGAATCCACGAAATAAAATTCAAAGATAGTATTAGTCTTTAGCAATTTGTAAAAAGTTGGATGAACATATCCCTCGTACAGGGAGCAAGGTGATGTTATGTCATTTACGTTAAAAGGTGTTGCCTCTACTCACCTGAAGAAAACATAAAAAAAGTCATGAAACAATGTCATTTTTGGCACTAGTTTAAAGGTGCAATTTTTCATCTCAGATGTGCAGCTTGATACAATTAATCAGTTGATCCCGATTTTAATCAATTAATATAAATTTGCATTCCTCTATTTTTCTCCACAAAAGATTCAGAAAGCTTTTTCTTTTGGTTTCAGGTATTTTTCTTGAGCTAATGTGTAATTTCTTCAATCGAGAAAGAGATTGAGAGATTAGGAGTGGAGTTCTCCCATGGGCATTTCTCTTTTGTGTATCATCTACTTGTAAACTGTAGTGCAGATTGAGTTTATCTTTGAGCTATGTGGATGTTATGAGGTGTGTATTCAATTGAGATTTTTGAAGACTTTGATAGACATTTTTAAGTGATAACTTCTGTGGATTTCGTGGATTTTTTAGAGATTTATATGAAATTAGTAGACATTTTTTGTAGACTTATAAACTTTTATTTTAAAACTTTTAGTGACTTTTATAGATTTCAAAAGATTTTTGAAGACTTTCATTTGAGATAGAATTTATGTGGATCAAGTGCAATATTGTGAAATTATCACATACGAGATAGTGATTCTTTCAATTCCCCTTCACCTTCCTTTTTCCCTCATATAATAAAAAAATATTTTAAAAGAATAAAATCCAATATCTTAATTAAATAAATAATAATTATACATATAAAAAATAAATCTAATATTCAGTATTATTAGTATAATATACCTTTAAAGAAAAAAATAATACATTTAAATTTAATTATAAATTAGTCTATATAAAATTTTATGATTTAATTAAAAATAGATATTTTTCAGAAAAAAAAAAGAAAAAAAAAGTTACAAGAATACAATTTAATTTTTCATAGAAAATAAAAATAAATAATAAGAGAGAAAAAGAAAAATAGAAACTAATATAATCAATAGAAAAAATAAATTGTAATCATAACTCTAATGTTTGTAGAAATGAAAAGGAAAGAGAAATATTGAAAAAAAAAATACATACTAATTTTTTATTTTATTTTTATTTTTTTTGTGAAAGTCCCTCCAAATCTTGTGATTAATGAAAGACAAATTTTGAAATTTTCTTTTAATACTTTTTGCTTAAAGGTTAATACCATGGAGACTTTTATAAAAGTATCTGAAAGTCATAAAAATTTGAATACCCAAAAACTTATAAAGACTTCTAAAAAGTTTTAATTGAATACACCATAACTTTTAAAGACTTTTTAAAAGTTAAAAAAAGTCTCAATTAAATACATTAATAATTTTAGAGAGTCTCCAAAAGTATACATTGAATACCCCTAAATTTTTTAAATCTCAAAAAGTCATTAAAAGTCTCAATTGAATACCCCCCTATGTCGACGCATTGAATAATGCTATGTTTTAGTGGTGTTCATTGTGAGTCTCTGTGACAAGATATGTGCCACTATGAGAGGTCCAATTAAATATGTGGTGTTCATTGTCAGTCTCTGTGACAACATATGTATCACTATGAGAGGTCCAATTAAATATGTGGTGTTCAATATTAAGTAGAACCCTAAATTGTCTATTTGTACATTTTTTCATTATTTTAATCAAGTAGCCCTTGTACGAACGATAATCCAGACTCTTAGGTCTACTTTACTACTTATTTAATTGACATATAAAATCACAACACAGCACCTACCTGTTTGCGAAGATCATCCTTGGGAGATCTAAGAAGGCTCAACAAAATGGGAATTGCGCTATGATCAATCAGCATGTTGGTGTTATCGGACGAACATATTGAAATTCTTTTTATAGCCAATGTCGCCTCACACTAGTAAAATGAATAACTTGATGCATTTATCAGTTGAAACACATGAAATAAACAAGAAGAAGCAATTAATAGCACAAATCTAAACCTAAAGCTGCGGGTAATCATCTCTATCAAGAAACTCAAGTAGTCGAGGAACAACTCCAAGTATTATTTCCTTAATTTGGTCTGTGGAAACAAATTAATTGAAAGCAAATGAAATCAGATATCAAAGAAAAAAAGAGTAACAGTAATAAGATTAATATCAAGTGGAATTAATTGATTACCTCTTAAAAGATAATTGTGAAACTGTTTTGTGGCCTTGAGTAGCAGTGTGTCGTCATTTGACCCACCTATAATTTCAGCCTCCGTTTCCTTTCTCTGTTTCAATTGGAAGAAATTAATAATGAAGTTTATATAACAGTTTCTATAAGAGAATATTCGTGTCTTCTTTTTGTACTTCTGTAACTAAAGTAAATGTAGTGAAATTATCACACTATTAAATTTAATATTATATTTTCTTTATTAATAAAACGTGAAATCTAGAGTGGTTTAAAAAACATAGAAAAAAATGGTAATGCTTTCTAAGATTTCATGAAATCTAGAGTGGTTTAAAAAACAAAGAGAAAAAAATGGTAATGCTTTCTAAGATTTCATTACAAAGACCCATAAATTTTCTTGAGATAGAGAATTGATCAGATGGGTTTTACCAGTCGATGGATTTTTTGGAGCATGTAACGAACATGAACTTGAAGGCTATCATTTCCCAAGTCCTTTAATGCTTCTTGTATTTGCTTTGCTAAAGTCAAAGCCGAAGGGCTAGCGTCATCCAAGTCAATGATTTGAAGTGTTGGTATATCTCCAATGCTACAAGGGATCTCCTCTAGTTTGAAACATCGGCTAATAATTAGGCACTCAAGGCCTGGGAAGTGAGTGTCACCAGCTCTCCATTGCACTAGATCTAATCCACGAAGTTGCAGAAATTTTAATTTGCGAAATTCTCCTTCGTTTGGCTCCCATTCTGGCCCATCAAAGGTGTTGTGTTTCAATTTGAGCACTTCAAGATTTGGCATCAAGCCAACGATAGTCATATATCTCCAAGGAATTTCGCAACAGCTTAAAGTTAACTCTTCGATATTTGGTGGGAAAGTGTAATTCATCGGGACACTCACATGTTTAGTATAACTATCACATAATATTTTCAGGTTCTCATGTTCAGGAAGATTAACTAGATTACCTAGAGAAAAGAGTGTCATTCTTGATCTTTGAATGAAAATTCCTTACTTTTTTAGATTTGGAACTCTTTCGAAGACCTCCCTGAT
>CAIGRN010167018.1:0-11896 GCA_903798345.1 Fraxinus anomala | reverse complement strand
CACTCGTGTATCACTCGAAATTGACTTTTACTCAATATTGAGCTTACTATTCTTACCTTTTACCGCTCGTCCTCCTTTCTCAATGGCTCGAGAAATAAATGATCTCAATCAAACGGAACACAATTCCCTCAGCGAACACCACCACAAGCACAAGTTTTCGGATAATCAACAAAATTTGCATGGATTGAGGTAATTGACTCAATTTCAAGAAAAAAAAACAAATTGACTCAAAATTTTTTATTTTTTTTCCCGTTCTATTTTGCCTCTAAACGTTCATTAAATGTAGAGACTTTTTTTTTGTACTCTTTTTTTTTCCTCCTTTTTTTTTATCTCTTTTTTTCTTTTTGACTCTTTTTTTTTGGACAGAACTCAGTAAACAACTAAATAATTAATCTAGATGCAATTAAACGACACAATTATACGAAAATAATGATTAAAAATCATGAACTGAATTTTTTTTTACTCAAACAAAAAATTAATCAACAAAAATTAAAATGATAGACGACCTAAATTTTAGAGCCGAACTCTGATACCAGCTAATGAGAACACAACCAAGAATCAATTTTGGGAACCCACGAACAAGATGGAATAAACCTAAGAAAGCTAGAAATTATGTAGCGCAAAGATCAACCCGACCCGTTATTCTACCTGTACCAAGAACAGAGATTACACGTAGGAAATTCGACCCGTTGATTACCCGGAACAAGAATCGTGAAATGAAAACGTCACAAAAGGACTGCAAAACCTTTTGATAAGTTCAAAGTTAGAACTTTAAGCCACCAACAATTGGAGGAATAAACTCTCAAAATTTGATTAATCACTCAATAATGTCAAATGTGTTTTTTACAATGAAAATAATATCAAGGTATTTATATGAAACCCTAAAAATCCTAAAAGGCACGAAATAGAGTCCAATATATGTTAAAAAAATGTGAAAAATCTAGAGTTTTAGAGAAATAAGGAAACTGCCAAAATATGAAAATTCGCCACAGAAATTATACCTATGCGGTCACATGGTGTATTCCCATGCGGTCGCATAGGCGACTCAAATCCGCCCCTTCTGCTTTCGTTAATTAGCCATGCGGTCGCATGGCTTGTAGAACCACAAATTGTGTGACCTATTAAATATGTAGACACAATAAGTTAATTAGATAATTATTGTAGACACAATAACTTAATTAGATAATTTGTTACTAATAAATAATATGTGACATATTAATATGTGTGACTAAAATATGTAATTGTAACCCACAAATTATCTTTGTGACCATTGCTTTGGCTAATTTGTGACTAAAATATGTAACTTTAACTCACAAATTGTGTCTTTATGATCATAACTTTGGTTAATTTGTGACACATAAATAATATGTGACCTACTAAATATTTGCTTTTTGACTAAAATAAGTAATTGTGGCTTTGTGATTATGTATTTGCGTGTTATTATGACCGTGACCTGATTAATTAAATTATAGGTCACCAAATTTTATCAGGCGTCATATAATGTGACCACCTAATTTTTGAAAAGATTCCACAAGTTTGTTCTTCTTTAAAAACATATCTTGAAACATTTGTAGTGATGTAATTTTCCTTTTTTGTTCTTTAATTGTTTTATTTTGATTCTTACACCCAGAAGATTTATAAATCTATGTTATTAAGCTCATGTTTTACATCCTTTTCTTCATTTTAATTTATTTTTCATAGTCATTTTAAACTATACATTTACACAATAAAATATTTTACACGTAGATCTAAATTTTTTTCATACTTTTTAACTAAACATTCTTTAAAAAATACTATGTAAAAAATATTTCTTTTTTTTATTTTAAGGGTGTCAAATAGGGGCCAAAAGGTAATACTTTATGTGTACGGNATTTTAAACTATACATTTACACAATAAAATATTTTACACGTAGATCTAAATTTTTTTCATACTTTTTAACTAAACATTCTTTAAAAAATACTATGTAAAAAATATTTCTTTTTTTTATTTTAAGGGTGTCAAATAGGGGCCAAAAGGTAATACTTTATGTGTACGGTCTTTTTCTTTTTATCGACAGGATTTTAATGAGAATTTGAGCATGTTTGGTTGTGTTTATTTAAGTTGCTACTTCTATGTAAGTAATCAAAATGTAAATGATCTTGACATTCAAGAATTTTACTCAATCTAACTTTTCAGCGTCCATGCAATTCTGTAATTAAGAATTTAATTGTAATAGTAAAGTAACAAAATGATCACTTTATGAAAGAGCGAACTATACATTATAAAAGCATAGTATCTATACCAAGGTTATAAAAGGTGTAAAGCATGACAAATTGTGAAATTTAAACCTTAACTACGAGTTTAAGATTATTAATGTGACCTTTTTTTTTTATAATAATATTATTTGAATTATTCTAGAACAATAAATAAATAAATAAAATAACTCCTACTTTTAAAATTTATACGAACTTCATATATATATCCAAATCAATGATGTTTCGTTCATGGGGAAAAAAGCTATGTTTGTGAGTTGGATTTGGATTATGGTGAATTTTTTGTTGGGACTTTTCTCTTTTTAAGTTTTGGCATGATTGATCATTTTGTGAGGTTGTAACTTCAAAATATGAAAATATCACTTACCAAACAAAAAGGTACGCATATTTTTCCGCCTAGACGCACCTTGGCGGTAAAGTTAGAGTTTACCACCTATTTTTTCATCAAGCACGAGTTGGGATATATTCTTCATGCCTTGCACCTAGATGGATTTAAACATGTAGACAGGCTAAAATTATTTGAAATTTGGCTAAAATTGTTAATGCTATTTTCGTTGGGAAAGTTTCCAACATTTTTGTTGATATCTTCCGGTCAAAGGGTCTCTTTCAAGGGAAGATGGGTTTCCATAAATAATTGTGGGCGTTTTTTCTTTTAATACCACTTAATATAATCTTATATTATAATCTCGTGCTGGTTTAAGACCGCAATGTGAAATTTAAATATTTTGACGCCGTTGGTAGATGAACTGTCAGAGACATATTTAGGTGGGCCTAGCCCCTCCTTTTTTACGTATCAGCTCGACTTGTAGTCCGATCTTAAATCCGTCTCTGAGTAGACAATAAAAATTCTACTTATAATGGACTGCCTAATGTGTTACTTATTAATATCCTCCTACCATATATAATGCATTGTTGTATTATAGGGATTCTTTCTAATAAATATTGTAATTGGGAACACTGAACAATTCTAAATTGGTAGTAAATTGTGTTAAACCAACGTAGTTTATTATATAGCAATTTTATTTGTGAAAAAACTTAGATCCAAAAATGAATTTTTATTTAAAATTGGCCGAGTTTGGAGTTTGACACGTTCAAATTTCAACTAGACCAACTTAAAGATTATACAAATACGAAAAGTAGTCATGAAAGTTTCCAATATTTTCATAAATCTACAATTATTGAGTGAGTCGAATTTCCAAACTCAACTCATGCAATCATAGGAGCATAGTATTTTTGACGTGTGAATTGCACGAAATTAGGACACTCTAGAGCCAAGAAAAAGTAAAAGCAAGCTTAAGTCAATTGGATATTATTGGATTGATGATCATTATTTATCCATGTGGCAAGGTATCATGATCCCATAAAAAAATATCTTTACTAGACGTTGTATCAATGGCCCCACCATCACACATACGAAATAGCAACATTGATCTATGACATCAACTCCAGTTGTTAACACCAAATGCAAATCCAAGCCATCTTTTCAGGGTTCAGGTTTTTCGCGATCAAATCGCTAGCTCCACTAACGACTTCATTTTCGATCAAATACCAAAACTCTCGATTTAAGCTTGGCCGGGCTTCGAATCTATAAAAATTGTTGGGTTTTAACAATGGAATTGAAAATTTCGAAGGATGAACGAAAAATGTATAGTAAATGTGATCGGAATTGTTAGATGAAAGACATATCATTATATTTTCTAATCAATTGCTCGTTACTTGGAGTCCTATGAATGGCGGAGAAATCTCACCGGTGCGGCAAATCAAGCTGGATTTGAGGACAAGCTTCTGATCCGAAATCTTCGGAAAATCCGGTTATAAACCATTCGAGTACGGGTTGACCCGACCATTTCCAACTGGAAAGAGGAAGAAGTGAACAATGTTTGCACTTTTACATGCCTCTTTTTCTATGGAACCTTCTGGACAACGGTTCCTTTCCTTTTTATAAAATATAAATAAAAATCTCCGTTTGGAACGTGACGCCAACTGTTCCTTTCCTTTTTATAAATAAATTTTTTTGTGGTATATAAAATAATATGTAAGGATTATTGAAGAAACTTATCGATAATTTACGCAGTTATATAGATTTCCTTTATTTAACTCTATCAAACAGGGTCTTGGTAAAATGGAAGATAGTAATTAATTAATTAAAATTAATTTTTTAAATAGTACACTTCTATATTTTTATTTATTTCTAACGTTTTACTTATTCTGGATCTATGATTATAATTAACGTTTCCTTATCAACTTTTCAACTACATATTTAATTAATTTTTATTAAAATTTACTAAAAATATAATTTTTAGATGAAGTTAACCAGGCCAATTTCCTTCGGTTCTAATGACCAGAAAATAATGGAGATTGAGACTTGTCAAATAATTAGATTAATATTTTCTTTAATCGATTTCTATTTTTTTCAAAGCGCAACCTTGTCAATTGAATTATTTACAGAGAATTTGGATTATTTTACATGATGAAGAAATATTTTTATTAATGTACATCCACTACCATAATAATTATAAATAGTGAGGTCAAGAATGTAATTCCAACTAGATTGAAAGAATCTAGCTGACACGTCATGAATTTTCTTTAATATAACGACTTTACCAACTTAGCTATTATGTGGGGCCCAGTTTTATGATACCCTAAAACTCGCCACACATGACACATACGAGTGTGAGACCCAGGTTCACTCCAAAAGCAACGTATAATCCGACGCTTTAGATTATGTCACGCAGACAGTGTGTCGCATCTTAACCGTCGATGAAAGAAGTCTAGGTCAGCCTGCAAATAAATTGATTTCCGACCATCGATCACTTACCCCTAGAAAATCAACGGTCCAAAGACTGCCCGTAATTTTTCTGGGCAGATATCACCGCCTTTAAGAAGCCTGCGATTCCACTCCCAATCTTCGCTCATTCCCCAAAACCCAATTTTTACACAAGCACCTTTATCCGTACCCCCTTTTTCCACGTTTAAAGGCTGGCGACTGGTGACCGGGGTTTTTGAAGTTTAAAGATTCCGGCGAGATCGTGGCTTTTGAGGCATTGTCTTTCCAATTGAATAATATTATACATGTTTTTGGATAGATTTTGTCCGAAATTTGCCGGAACTGAGCTGCGCCGTTGCAATTATGGCGTCAGCTTTGTTTGCTAGTCAGAATGAATCTAGCTGGGCCCACATGGGGAAGAAGATTCCGAGCTCCAATTCTCGCCTAAATAAAAACCCTAACCCTAATTCTAACCCGAAGAAAAAGCAAAAGCAATTTCACCATGTAGCCACCAACGGAGGTGCCGCCGGACGTTATAATGACGATTCCCTTGTCGTCACACAGACTGCCTCCGACGATGCGTACTCCTTCAACCAGACCTCGACAAGCCGTAGCGGATTCAACCATGGTGAATATTTGACCTACAATGTCTCATCGCACACCAAATCCGAGCTTCTCGAGCTCCGCAGGCGCTTGGCTGCGGAGCTTGAACAGATCCGAGAGTTCCGGGCCCAAATAGATACGGGTCAATTCAGCATCAACAATCATCCAGTATCTCGTGGGAAATCAAAGAAATTTCCGGGCAACAAGCGGCCTGTTGCTTCGTTAGTATCTAATAAGGACCCTAAGAGGCAGTCCAGTGTATTAGACAATGGAGACTTTGGTTTGGAGCCCCTGATTAATTACCAGGATATGTTGAAACAATGCAAGCAGATTTTGACTAAATTAATGAAACACAAGAATGGGTGGATTTTCAATAAACCTGTTGATGCTGTTTCCTTGGGGCTTCTTGATTATCATCAGATTATTAAGCAGCCTATGGATCTTGGGACGGTAAAGTCAATTCTTGCCAAGGATTTGTATCCTTCGCCGGTTGAGTTTGCTGCAGATGTGAGACTGACTTTTAATAATGCTCTGTTGTATAATCCGAAGACAGATCAGGTGCACAGTATGGCAGAGCAGCTATTAGCACGATTTGAAGAATTGTTTAGGCCCATTCAAGAAAAGATTGATTCTTATAATATGCAAAGTAGAGAAAGAGAGTTTCAAGCATTCCGGGTTAATGATGAAGTTCATTTTTCGGTTAATAAAGAACTGCAGGGCAGTTCATGGGATAATCATAATCAGATTATTGCATCCCCCGGACTGGGAAAGGAAAAGAGAAGTAAACCAACGGTAAGTCCGGCCCCAGTTCCACAAATGCCAAAGAAACCTGAGAAAGCACCAATGCATACACATTCGAGTTCTTCAACGCCTTCGTATCATCCTCCTTTGCCAATGGATCGGCCAATGCTGGAGGAAACCCCTTCTCCTGTGAGAGCTCCCCCGCCAGTAAAGGAACAGAAAGTTGGAAGAGGGCCAACAGTGAAGCAGCCGAAGCCCAGGGCGAAGGATCCAAATAAGAGGGATATGAGTATGGAAGAAAAGCATAAGCTTGGGCTTGGGTTGCAGAGTTTGCCTCAGGAAAAAATGGCACAATTGGTTCAGATTATTAGGAAGAGGAACGAACATTTGGCGCAAGATGGGGATGAAATTGAGCTTGATATTGAGGCCCTTGATACAGAGACTCTTTGGGAACTTGATCGGTTTGTGACTAACTGGAAGAAGATGGTGAGCAAGACAAACCGACAAGCTTTGATGATAAACAGCAATTTACCTGCTGCTCCGACATCTCCCATTGCTGAGACTGTTACGGTATTTGCTCGATCCATATTTGATTTTGTATTTGAATGACCTGGATATTTTGTTTTATTTTATTTTCCTGATTTTTGCTTGGGAACTGTTGAAGTTTACTAACATGCATATATATTTTAGAGTGCAATGGGCGAGGCTAATGATATGGAAATTAGGCCTAAAAAGAACGAGGACGAGGATGTGGACATTGATGATGATATGCCTGCTGCAAACTTTCCTCCGGTGGAGATTGAAAAGGAAGAAGGAGGCGGGGGAGGCAGTCATGATCGAGACCATGATCATGGCAATGCCTCTAGCAGCTCCAGCAGTTCCAGCAGCTCAAGTAGTGGTTCCTCATCTTCCAGTGGTACTGAATCTTGCGTTTCTACTTTGTGTCGATGAATTTCTTTCTTGAAATTCCAGTATCAAAAGACATTGTTCATGGACTGCTCATTAGTTTGAGCTTTCTCATTACAGATTCTGATTCCGGGAGTTCCTCCGGTGGTGGCTCTGATGCAGATGATGCTCATTCCTGACATTTTGTTTTAAGCAATTTGCTAAAAATTAACTGGCTTCGGATCGAAACTTTGTGCCTTCGCCTTAGTGTTGTTTGTTTACCTTTGATTTTTTTATTCACGAGGTAAATATGCATCATCATGGTTTTCAAAATATCTTGCATTTCTCTGTCTGTGTATATGGTGATGAGCTGAAAATTAAAACTAATATTTCAGAGATTTGCGAAGACAGCTCATGAAGGAAGAAAATGGAAGTTTGGATGGGGATCTTCACGGATTGATCGCATTGATGTGGATTATTCAAGAATCCAAGTCAACTTTCCTTGTAGAAAGAACTAATCAATTAACTTCAATGAAAACGGGTTCACTGGGCTAGGCTTATTGGTTAGTAAGTTTTCATGGAACCCAAGTTCTAAGATATTTGGTTGTTGCCTATGAAGATTTGGGTTTTTTCCCAATTAGGGTTGAGAAGCAAGAAATGTAGAGAACTAATGAGATTTTTGTACAGTTTTTTTTTTTTTTTTGGCCCACTCATAAATAGCATTCAATGAATTTTTCCACTTGTCTTGGAATAATTAGCATTATAGGAACTTAAGTTGCTGTCACTGTCTGAAATAGATATTTTATTTTCTGAAATTGATATTTGAAATGATTGGGAGTTTTATATATTTTACTGCCAGTTTCGAGATAAAATGATAAGACAAGAACGTGGGATTATGAGGTTGCCAAAACTGAAATTTGGGTCATGCCAACTCAAATGTACTTCAACAATGATGTGAATGTTTTCGCGGACTATAAAGAAAATATTGTGTTGGGTTAGTGACAGTGTAGTCCGTTTGACTGTTTAACCTTCTTTCCAATCTTTCATCCCTCACTAAGTGGAAGGAGAAACATCCCTCACTATTGTGTTGGGCATTTTTTTGGAAAATATTGTATTGAATGGTTAAATATTGAAGAATATGCGATTAAAAAATATGAAAAAAAAATTGGATTTACGTATAAAATATTTTATTGTGCAAATGTGTAGTTAAAAGTGTGAAAAAAGTTTTGGAAGAATAAGAGAAAAAAAAAAAAAGAAGCTTAGTATAATGAAATATAAGCTCTACCAAAATTCATTATCCAAATTGTTTGAGCTGCCATTTTTGTCAAAATAGTTGTCCAATAAGGGGCCGTCATTTGGCCATTTTTTTATCAAAATAGTTGTACAAAATTATGTACAAATAGAATAATTGTTACTGATATGTTGAATTTTGTTAATTGTTCGAATTTTGTTGATGTTTTGAGTAGTATTTGTTATTTTTATAGCTTTGAGCTTTATTAATACTAAAATATTGAACCATTTTTGTTTAGAAAAGTTATATTGAGAATTTTTATACAGACTTTTATGTTTTAGCTTTATTTAAAAGATTATTTTTATATTACTAAATAAATCGTGGTTTGAAATAAAATTGACTTTAGAAAATGATTTGATTTGTAAAGTTAAATAGTTTGATTTAATTTTAAAAATTCTAAACTGTTTTAAATGGTTTGATTTGAAAAATCTTCAACTAAATATGAAGCCTTCACTCAAAAAATTAGGCACTTGAAAAAAATTGAATTATTAAAGATATAATCTCCATTGACAAAATTTATAGATGATCAAATTTCATTTTCAATGACAAGTATCATTCACTTATCTTATACTAAACACTCGTGATATGTCATATCAATCAATTAGTGGATAGCAAAATTAAATTTAAACATTGACTCACCATACAATTCCTCATCAATCATTTCAATCTATTTATTACATTGGTAAACAATTCCAAAATGAAGGTTGACAATAAACGCACTTCACATAAAAGCCAAAAAGAAAGTATCATTTGAACCACAAAATAATCCCGAAAGGCATCCAGTTGTCGACTTTTTTCCATCGACGCATAATGCCCATGAATACACCGCAGATACCACCAACCATGTGAAGCACGCACAATCACACTAAAATTATGTAAAGACAAACTTTACATTATACCTAAAAAGTGTAGTTTTTATTAAGCAATAAAAGCTTCTGCCCCAAATTAATATCACCCAAATGTAACTTGAAAATCTACTGCTCAAAGAGTTTCACTTCTGAGCAAGTAGGTTCACGATTCGGAACTTCTAAATTGTAATACAACCAAGCCTTCCCAAAGGTGGTAAATTAAAACTACAAAATTGCAAAACACTAGTCAAATGAAAAATTTTACTTCTTTGCCTCCTCATACTCTGCTTCTGGGGCCTGGTCGCCGCCCTGAGCACCCCCAGAGGAACCACCCGAACTACCGGTCATGTGCTCCCCAATTTTTGATACAGCTTTATTTGCAGCATCAAGTTTTGCCTTAATCTCGTCAATGTTATCCCCGGACAATGCAGATCTCAATTCTGAAACGGCTGACTCAATTTCTGACACCACTTCACTTGGAACTTTCTCCCTGTACTCGTTTACACTCTTCTCAATACTGTAGATGGTGGTGTCTGCACTGTTTTTGAGATCAATCAAAGCCTTTCTTTCATGGTCTTTCTGAGCATGCATCTCGGCCTCCCTAACCATATTGTCGATCTCACTTTCAGATAAACCACCCGATGATCTAATGGTAATCTGCTGCTCTTTACCAGTAGTCTTGTCCTTTGCAGAAACAGTGACAATTCCATTGGCATCAATGTCAAACGTGACTTCTATCTGAGGCATGCCCCTAGGAGCGGGAGGAATACCCACAAGGTCAAATTCACCAAGGGACTTGTTGTCAGAAGCCATCTCACGTTCGCCTTGCAAAACTTTAATTCCTACTTGGGTTTGGTTGTCAGCAGCTGTTGAGAAAACCTGATAATAAATCGACAACAATTAGTAAGCACCAACAGAAAACTCGAAACCTAACAATTATGAGGTGGCCTGAAGAAAAGCAGGTTTGTTCCATTCTATATTAAAGAAATCTTAGCACCAACAAAGTAAAGTGTATAGCTGAAGGATCAATTAGTCGTCTCAGATAAATGATTCAAGAAATGAGCCATCATAATGAAGAAAATCAAGGAAATTGTACATGGACTGCTGCAAGTGCTTACCTGACTCTTTTTTGTGGGAATGGTAGTGTTTCTATTGATCAACCTCGTAAAGATACCGCCTAGTGTCTCAATGCCAAGTGATAGAGGAGTAACATCCAGGAGAAGCAACTCTTTCACATCACCACGGAGGATGCCACCCTGAATGGCAGCTCCCATGGCAACTGCCTCGTCAGGATTCACCCCTTTGCTTGGCGACTTGCCAAAGATTTCTGAAACAATTTCTTGAACTTTAGGTACACGGGTCATTCCTCCAACAAGGAGAACTTCATCAACCTCCTTTGTTGAAATGCCAGCATCCTTTAAACAATTCCTGCAAGGAGCCTTAGTCCGCTCGATCAAGTTATTCACCAAAGCCTCGAACTTTGATCTGGTCAGTGTTATATTCAAATGTTTAGCCCCAGATGCATCCGCAGTAATAAAAGGCAAGTTGATTTCAGTCTGAGACGTTGAAGAAAGCTCTATCTTTGCTTTCTCAGCTGCCTCCCGAAGTCTCTGCAGAGCAAGCTTGTCTTTTGCTAGATCAATTCCCTCAGTCCTCTTGAACTCACTCACCAAAAATTCCAACAGAGTATTATCAAAATCCTCTCCTCCCAAAAATGTGTCACCATTGGTGGCTTTCACCTGGACAGAAAATGAGTGTTAGTGCGAAACCAAGAAAATAGAAAACAGCAATGAAGAGATAAAATTGCCAAAGAAATTTTGGATACCTCAAAGACACCATTTGATATCTCCAAGATGGAAATATCAAAGGTTCCACCTCCAAGATCAAAAACAGCAACAAGACCCTCCTTGTTGTTCATACCATAGGATAATGCAGCAGCCGTAGGCTCATTAATAATTCTCTGCACATCAAGGCCAGCAATTCTTCCTGCGTCCTTAGTAGCCTGTCTTTGAGCATCATTAAAATAAGCTGGAACAGTGACCACAGCTTTGTTTACAGATTTCCCAAGGTAGGCCTCTGCAGTTTCCTTCATCTTAGTCAGAATAAAAGCTCCAGTTTGGCTAGGGGAGTACTGCTGCCCATTGGTTTCAACCCAGGCATCTCCATTTGAGGCCCTGACGATTTTGAACGGAACCATCTTCATTTCCTTTTGTGTCTGAGGATCATCAAAACGTCTACCAATTAGCCGCTTAGTTCCAAAAAGTGTGTTTGTCGGATTAGTGACAGCCTGCCGTTTTGCTGGTGTACCAACGAGTAGCTCTCCTTTTTGGTTAAAAGCTACCACCGATGGAGTGGTCCGAGCACCCTCAGCATTCTCAATAACTTTTGGGTTCTGCAAACAACAAGAATTTAAAAAAGAGCACACCAACATTAACAAGCATAGGGCAAATATTCAACTGTAAATAGAGATTTTACCTTCCCTTCCATGACAGCAACACAAGAGTTTGT
>CAIGRN010167012.1:0-29620 GCA_903798345.1 Fraxinus anomala | reverse complement strand
AACAATGAAAAAAACAAAAAAAAAAAAAAAATATATATATATATATATATATATATATATATATATATATATATATATATTAATTTTTAATTTTTATATTTGAAAGTCTCTCAAAATTCTAGGATGAATGATAGACAAATTTTAAGATTTTATTTTGATATTGTCGGTTAAAAATTAGTACTCTAGACAATTTTATAAAAGTTTTTAAAAATAATGACAATTTAAATACTCCAAAACTTATAGAGAATTTAAAAAAATTAATTGAATATATCCTCATTTTTTAAAGATTTTTCAAAAATCTATAAAAGCTTTAATTGAGTGCATTAATATTTTTAAAAACTTCCAAAGCTCTTTTTTTTTTTTTAAACTCATTTTCAATCACACATTCACACAATAAAGCATTTTGAACGTAAATCCAAAATTTTTCTATACTTTTAAACTACACATTCTCAAAAATATCACTATTTCAAATCTATTATAGCAAAAAATGGGGCACAAACAAGGCTAAATAAAAAGAAATTGTGAGAAATGTCCAATTTTGACACGATTTTGAAAATATATCAATATTTAAGGGTCTATATGATTTTTGTTTCAATTTTGAGTATTGAATTCATTTTCAACCGAAAACTTGAAAATTCAATTGATTTGGAATTTTGAAAAAATATTTTATGACATTTTATTCCACGAAATTTGATTATCTAGTATAATATAAATAAATTATAATAATATATTATCAAGTACTATATACATTTTAAATTTAGTTAATATTCAAATATTTTTTCGTGCTAGAAAAGTAATATAAAATCTAATAATAAATTAACTTGACAAAATAAAGAAAATAAAATTAAAAAAATTAATGACGTGTATTGAAATTGTTTATATTTGTTTGTTTAAATATAGTTTTTTAGAACTTTTTTATAAATGACTATTAAGAATTGAACTAATTTAATTTTTAATTTCTTTATAATTTTTTCTAGAATTTTTTTGAATTTTTATTCTCGTGGAATTTTAATTTTTTATATTTTTATAATTTATTCTTTGAAAAAAGAAAATTCTTTGAGAATTTATGATAATTTTTTTTAATTTTTAAATTTATTTTATAGAATTTTATATTTTTCTTTTTTACAATTTTTGAATTTTAAATTTTTATTTGAACAATATTTTCCATGTGTTCGCTTTCACTTAAAACGCTCAAAAAGCTCAAAATGGATTTTTCGAGTTTTATATTATAAGTTTAACCTTATTTTCGAAAAAAAATATTTTTAAAAATACCAAACAAAATAAATTTGTATGTTTTTCAAAATCGAAAATAGCTTGAAAATAGTAATCAAACTAAAATATTCGCATCCATGATTAAAATTTTAATAAAAACGGATAAATCTACCCGGGGGGATAGATATTAAAAAGTGTAATTATATTCATGATCTACTTTTATTAATTATGTCATGTTTTTTTTATAATGAAGGTTCCCAATTTTACTCATTTTGGTACTAGTTTTTAACTTTATTCGTTGGATTCTTATCGTTGACATTTAATTAATTAGCACATCTTTATCTCTAGTGACAAAGTCTATTCAAATATTTTGTTAGCATGGAGAAAATATTTTGTTGAAATTTTGAGTTTGTTGCTTATCTTTCTTATTTAAAAACATGATGGACAAATGAGTCTGTTTACTCTTTCAAAACGAATTTTTTAACCATCACCAAAGACGAAGTGTGTTAATCAATAGAGGTTGAGAATAAAATATGACAAAAAAAGTTAGGGACAAAATTACAAAAAAAAAATAGATAAATAAAATTAGAGACTTTCATTACAATTAAAATATGGTATATTTTGTGAATATAATTAACCTATTACAATACCCATTTTTGCGGGGGAAATTTTTATAAAAGGCTTAGTCAAACTCTTCAAAAAATATTTAGGCCTAACTTACTATAAAAAAGTTTTCGAGGCCTTTTTTAGATTAAAATGTCCATATTATCATTTTAAATATTGTTAAAATATCTCAAATGTTCTTACCATATAATGACCATAATACCCATTTTTCAAATCAAAATTATAACCGTTAGTTTCATTTGATCTTCCAAATTCCAAATTTGTTCTTCTCTTCTTTTTTAATTTATATATAATCTTCCACTTCTTTGTTTTTCTTTCTTCTTTTAATCTAGTTTTACTCGAAGTATAAAGAAACTTATCAAAGAAGAAACCCCTTATATTTCTACTATTTAAGTGTTTGAATGTATTTTTCGATCTCAAGCGGTTTTGAAAAGCAGAATCTCATATAATTTTTAGCTGCAGATTCATTACATATGTTTTAAACGACCGTGATCGTTTTAAACGACTGCATAGTCGTTTAAACGACAAACGACTGTTGTCACTTTATATTACTGTGAATATTTGCTAACATTTTAAAATTTTACTATTCTAATTACAGATATGGACTCAACGACATGGATTTCTATATTTTATTTTGGTGATTTTGTTAATGATGATCAAGGAAAATGGACATGGAAACGAAGTTGGAGTGATGAAATAGTGGAAGGAGTTCCAATATCTTCAGATACTTCATATCATGATTTACATTGTGAAGTGCTAAATCTTTGCAAAGTTGATTTATCTTCGCATGAAATTGAGATGAGATTTCTTCTCCCTGGAAACGGACAGTTTACAGATCTAATTAAAATTATTTCAGACAGGCAAGTACAATGGTTGTTATCTCTCAACAAAAAAAATCATTGTCCCATTTGTGTAACCCTTGTGAACAAACGTTTAGTTGAACATCTACAAGAAGAAGAAGATAATAATTCATGAACTGAAAGACTATGAAGTTTATTGTGAAATGCGAAATGAAGGCGACAATCTTAATTGTGAAATGCAAGCATCTGATGAAAATGAAGTGGATCGGACTGAGAATATTGATTGGGATGAGTTGGAGATAGCCCAAGACAATAATGTAGATATTATCACTGAAAATTGTAACAATTTTGTTTTCTCTACAGATGGATCCGAGATGCTTCAAAACAACAAAGAAGAAGATCGTTTTACAAATGACCACCTTGTAGCTTCAACTCTTACATCAAATGTGATTCCCGAAGATGCATTTTTGGAAGATCGCCAAATTTTCAACACAAAAAAAGATCTTATGATGGAAGTGCACATGCTTGCAATGAAGTATAGCTTTGAATTTAAAGTAAAGAAATCAAATAAAGAATTTTGCATAGATGAAAATTGCAAATGGCGTTTGCGAGCAACTAAATTCAAAAATTGTAAGTATTTTCAAGTTTGCAAGTATATACGTGAACATACTTGCTTTGTGAGTATTCGTCGAAATGATCATAAACAGGCAAGATCGTGGGTTGTTGGAAGATATATAATGCCTAAATATCAAAATCCAAACACAAAATATAGACCTGCAGACATCATTAATGACATACGTCGGGAATTCGGGGTAGACATGAGTTACCAGAGAGCACGGAAATCACGATAATGTGCCTTGGAAGTTTTGAGAGGTTCACCCCCAGGATAGTTATGCTAAATTGGGTGTATATTCTCATAACTTGGCTAGAACTAATCCTGGAACAACATTGTCTTTAGAGATTGACGATGAGAATCGCTTCAAGTACTTTTTTATGGCCCTCGGACCTTGTATTCGCGGATTTCACTCTTCAATGTGGAAAGTAGTTGTCGTTGATGGAACATTTTTGACCGAGAAATATAATGGTACACTGATTGTTGCTACTTGTCAAGATGCAAATATCCAGATTTATCATCTTGCTTGGGGTATAGTTGATTCTGAGAATGATGCATCATAGACTTGGTTTTTTACCAAGTTGAAAGAAGTAACGGGGGATACTGAAGATCTTGTTGTTATATCTAATCGACATTCAAGTATTATCAATTGAGTTCAAGCTGTCTATTAAAATGTCCATCATGATCATTGCATCTATCATATAAAAGGCAACTTAAGGACCGTAACTCGAAAAATTGAGATTTCCTACTTTTTAAGAAAGCAGCAGAAGCATATACTCTATAAGAGTTTGAAAATTATATGAGCGAAATTAAGAGAATTGATATCAAAGCTTGGGATTATTTAGTCAAAGAACATTTCCATACTTGGGCCAGGTCACACTTTTAGGGGAACCGTTACAATATCATGACATCTAACAATGCAGAGTCACTGAATTCGTTGTTTAAAAAAGATCGTCAGAATCCGATACTTCAATTGATTAAGAGTATTAGGAAAAGATTGCAAAAATAATTTTATGAGAGGCGTGTGAATGCACAGAGCTATACAAGAACTCTAACGCCAAGAGAAAATTGCTTAAGAATGTTGATAAAGCCAAAAAGTTTGTTGCCGAGTCGATTGACCAGTTCACATATAGCGTGATGAACGAAATCATGAATTTTACAGTTAACTTGGATGAAAAAACTTGTACTTGTAGACGGTTTCAATTAGAACTTTTACTGTGCGAGCATGCAGTAGTTATGGCAAAGAAGAGTGGTTATTCAATTTACTTGTTTTGCTCTCTGTATTATACTGTTGAATATTGGAAAGTAGCTTACAATGATTATATTTCCAGTGATAAATGAAGTTGATTGGAAAATTCCTGAAAACTTTGGCTTCCTCAATGTGTTGCCGCCGCTAGTACGACGACGAGGTGGACGTACTAAAACAAAAAGGATTTCGTCTACTATAGAGTTTCCGAAAAGATACAAGTATATTAGGTGTGCCGTAACTGGACACAACCGACTAACATGCACAAGTCAAATACCTTTAGTTGATAGAAGATTGGAAGACTAGTATATTGTTTGTACAGTTGATTTCATGTCGTTTAGATAAACAATGCAAATTGATTTCTACTTATTACAATGTATGCTCTATATTGTGAGTTTTTGTCAAAACTCATGCCAAAATGGTGTTTTATGAATGTTGAGCAGTGTTTTGCTTTTTCATTTAATTCAATAACAGGCAATGAATGGAAAACGACTTCAGTTGTTTAAAACAACCGCAGTCGTTTTCAGTATTTCACAAAAATGACTCCAATCGTTTAAAATGACTAGTCGTTTACAAGAAAACAACCACATTCGCTTTAAACGGCTGAGTTGTTTTACATGAAATGACTACAATCGTTTTGAACGACTCGCCTCTCATTTTCAATGATATGCTCATTTTCTATACATTTTTAAATAAAATATTTTGAAATTAAACCAAACACGAATTAGAATGTTATACATTATGATTTAACTTTACCAAATCAATCGGCTAAATACTTAAAACATTATGATTTAGCTTATCCAAATAATTCATATATCTTTCATTATACATTATTGTAAGTCACATACTTAGAAACTAAATAAAGTTCACTTGAACATTGTTAGTAGAGCACGATGAATTGTATGTAATGAAATTCATCTTCCTTTTCGTTTTAAACTAATAGGTTGAAACCAAACACGAACTATAATGTTAGAAGTTTGATTCACACCTCATTTTGCATTATATAATATTGTAAGCCGCATAATTTGAAACTAAATATGGTGTACTTGAATATTTTTAGTGGAGCACGATGAATTGTATATAATGAAATTCATCTTCTTATTCATTTTAAACTAATAGGTCGAACCAAACACGATCTATAATGTTAGAAGTTTGATTCGCACCTTGTCTTGCATTATAGTCGTTTAAAAAGACTACAATCGTTTTTTTCAAAACAAGTACAAACTATAGCCTTTTTAGACGACTTTAGTATTCGACAACCAACATTTTTGAAAAAAATTCAACATTATCTACCTTGTAATATAAACTAAATCAACCTGAAAAATTAAGCTACTAGTTACAACACAAAAAAACCCAATATTCAACATCTATTATAAAATTATATTTTCAAACGAAAATATATACTCATAACTCAAAAACATACAAATACATCAAAATGTCCTATGGATCATAATCAAGGGCAAAAATATCGGCATCCATCTTTTCCCTCTATCTATTCATATAGAAGCCATTAACTTGCTCTACTGGACTGTTGATGCTCAAGAATTCTATATATTTTACTACTTACATACCACAATCACCGCTGAAAGAATGGTAAACAAAGTGTAATAACTAATTGAATATGAAGAAGTGAATATGTAAGTGTAATAAGAAACTTACGAAAGGACTTGTTTAGTAGTTTTGGTATTCCTTTCTATAGCAAGAGTAACTGTCCCCAAATTATTGTAGATTTCCTTTAGGAGTGGGGGACAATGATACTGGCAGCCTTCAAGTCATCTTTGAGTTGATCGTCCGTAATACAACCCTTATTATCTTTGACCATTGACCTGTATCGCTCATGGAAATCCCCACAATGAATATTTGGGTTTCGGATCCTTCAACACTCTAAGGAACGCATGTACCGTAAATTTGAAACTTTTAGTTCCCCATGGATATGCATTGAATAGCTCCAAATCATCAACTATATTTAAAGTGCAAAGATCTATAGATGTATTTTTTTTTTTTTTGGATCTCAACACAGTCTCATATATAAGCACTAAACCCAGTTTGTATTTATCATCCATGTCTTGTATCTCTTTTTCAAATGCCTCATTTAATTCTTTAGGCGTAACCTGATCTCAACACAGTCTCATATATAAGCACTAAACCCAGTTTGTATTTATCATCCATGTCTTGTATCTCTTTTTCAAATGCCTCATTTAATTCTTTAGGCGTAACCTTGTTAGATGTTGGAAAATATTTATTTCACAATCTACCATTTTCATTTATCTGGCTCTCATACTCTTCCTCATTCGCAGGGCTTAATCCAGTGACAAGCATAAACTCGTATAGGGAAAAACGAACAGCTTTTTCAAAGCCTAAACAAAACGACAATTCATCCTCATTGACAGAAACAACTCTTCATAATAATAGGTTGTGAATTAATTGAGCACATATTTTCATGTTCCCAATGTCATACAGTTTATCAAAGCACGACTTCAAGAACATTTTCTTACGGACATCATCTAATGCTTCATATACTTTTTCCACATTCGACACGTTAGAACGTGTTGTAACTTTCGCATCACAACGATCACCACTGTTGTATATATACTCCATTCTGCAAATAACACGAAACGATTAGTAACTCAATTGAAGTATGTAAATCTAATGAACTTAATGAAGTTTTACCTAATGACTAATGCCCTTTAAAACATACACCGGAAAAGGGACTCTAGTCATCAGTTTGTGTTAAATAATATGCAGAAGCTTTATTGCAAGCATTCCCAATCCTATTTCAGAAAAAAAATACTTAAGTTTATATGGTTCTTGGACTGACTAATTTTTCCTAATTATTGTGTTATGAGATCAGAGTATATGACATGGATAAGATGGGGAATTCTCATAAAAGGCTTAGTCAACAAATACACAGGTACCAATGTTAATTTCATAACCATCATCTTGCAAGTAATGAAGTAACTTTACTCTAGATGTACTTCGAAATTCTTTTACATGTAATATTGAGAAATGATGTTTCCACAGAATGGGTACAAAATTTAACCCTAAAAAGATGCATTTTCTAACTATTTACAGAAAAAACTGGTTTATAGAAAGGGTTAATACTTTGATACGTTCATACGATTCCATGACACTAAATTCCATTGTTTTGAAATACTAATCAATACTTGACTCATATTAAAATCTATCATCGTTAAATTTTCTTCTCAACACAATCGCTCATATTTCAACACCATTTCATATTCAGGATCAAAATGCCTGAGCCCCATCCCCCTGTAAACTAAACAATCATGAAGAAAGATCTCAAAATAACCCACCAAATTACTCCCAATAAAATAATCAATAACTCAATAACCTTTAGGATCAACAAAGATGAGGCTCTGGCATCGAAATAAACACATTAACGAAACCATTCTTCCTTTTAAATGACCTATAAGCAATCATTTTTGCAACCGTTAAAACTATAGCATCATTCAATACCTTTCCATCCAAAAAGAGAGGAGAAACTAAAAAAGAAACATTTTTCTCTATATGCATAAATGAAATCACCATTTTTGAAAACAGAGGCCGTGGCTTTTTCTTCCAAAATATCCATTAGAAAAGGACATTAAAATAATGTTACCAGTGAGAATCTCCTGTGGATCAATTTAAGGAATTTTACATCAATTCAATTTCAAATAAAATCCGCAATCAACCTCGAACCCAACACTCTAATACTCCAATCTCTTAACAATCCCCAAAACTAAGCTTCTTCAACGCTAAAGTGGTCCAATAAGAAACAACCTAACGCTTATCTCCATTTTTTATCACGGCAATTCAACAAAATGGTAGTGTACGTTGCAAATTGTTTCTTCACTTAACAAAGCTGCTCCAACTTTTTGAACCACCTAGAATCTCATAACAATCCCATTAATTGCAAAAATATCATAAAAAGGTGACAAATTTTGGTTGATGATTTGACTTTAGTTCACTTTTTCAAGAAGCAGAAAATGGCAAAATGGGGCTTTTCACATTTCTATAGCCATGTTGACTTTTTACCACAATTTTGTTACCTAAAACAGCCTGACGCCTCCAATTTGCAACTCTGTGCCTGCTGGATTTGGAAGAAACAAATGGTGCCCTCCAACCATAAAGAAATTCGCAATCAAATTTTTAACATCGTTACAGAAAATCTCGAACCCAACACTATAATACTCCAATCTCTTAACAATCCCCAAAACTAATCAGTTTATATAGAAACTTGAGGCATACCAAAATCATTGGAAAAATGTATATTTTTGATAATGGAGTACTTACCAAGTGAGTTGAAACCAAAATATAATTTTCACAATTAATCTCGTTCTTCTTCTTCTTCGTTGTTGTTTCTAGCTGGGAAGACCTCCTTCGCTTCTTTGATACGGCTGCTTCTTGGTTGATTTCAGTTTGAGAGCCATTTGTTTTTGTTTAGGGATGAATGGTATAAAATGGAGAATAGAAAATGAGAGCATTTTTTTTTAGTAGTAAAAATTGGCCAAAGGACAAAATAAACTTTCTACCATGTCAAAAGGCCAAATGCCACTATTCCCCCATTTTTGCCCTGAAAGGACTAACGCCTATATTGTTTAAACCTAATTTACATCCTAAAACTGAAAAACCTCAATATTGTCTCTGTTGTGAAACCAAATCCAAAAACCCACCATCGAACAAAAATCAGAGGAAATCAATACTCGTAATCTCTCCGACGAAGAAAAAATTGGAATGGTCAATATTACATGAATCTAATCTGCAATGTTGCTGTTTGTTGTGTATATTAGATGTTTCTTGTGCATTGTTTCTTGGACAAATGTTGGGCAATGTCTAATGCATAAATGTGGAGAAGTAGGTGTTGATTTTTCGTTTGTTTCTTGTTGTTGTTGTTTGATTTGTTGGTGATTTTGAATGTCCATATTTCCGAGTATTTTCGAATTTTCAGGACAATAAATGTCAAAAAGATATCGTGTTAACAAGTGGAGAAAAATTGGTGGTTCGATACTGTGATTGAACTATGAATCTGAAACATAGAATTTGTTAAGAAATGAAATAGTATTTCGAACTGTGTTGTACATAATATCTAATTTGAAAAGTGAAATGAGGAGTTTTTCGCTAGCAAATATCAATTTTAAAACATATGGCTAGTTAGCTTGTTACATGTCGAGTTTGCTATGAAAAATCTCAAGTTTAGTGGACAAATCTAATTTATTGAATACATATCAAGTTACTATGCAAAAGTCGAGTATGCCAGGCAAATCTCAAGTTTGTTTCAATAATATCTAGTTTTCACGGCTGCCTTATTTTGAATGTGCATAATATTTGATCTACTACTGTGAATTGCACTCTCTCTTGTATTGAACTCTAAATTCAGTTATCTTTCCAATTGTATATTATTTGTCTAGCAAAAGTTGTGTATTCATTTTCCCACATGTTCCTCATGTTAGCAAAATGAGGAACCCTCATGCAAAGCATGTAGGAAAATTAGTGCACAACTTTTATTAGAGATATTTTAGTATGGCAAATAGTATATCATTGAAAAGATAATTGAATTTAGAATTCATGATAAAAAAATGGAATGCAATTTGAAGCTGTATATAAAAAATTATGTGCATTTGAAGTTAGGTGATAAAGCAAACTTGAGTTTGCATTGCAACTCGAGATTTGCTTAATATACTTGATTTTTGCATAACAAACTCAAGATTTGTCCAACAAATTCGAAATTTGCTTAGCAAACTTGAGATTTGACTTGCTGTCTCACAAATGACTTCAAAAATTGATATTCGTCTAGTGAAAACTAACCATTTTACCCATCAAACTAATTATTTTGTACAATACTCAATTCAAAATTTCCTTATTTCCTTCAAAATTATACATTTCAAATTCAAAGTTCAACCAAAATTAGTGCACAACTTTTATTAGGAGCCACATTATTTTGGAAGAATTCATATTCTGAAATAGTAAATTGATAGATAATGTGTGGTTGAAAACTAAAGAAAAGTTAATGATGTGATAAAAATATTATTTTATTAAAAAATGTATGGTTAAAAATAAGTAGAAGAATGGAAATGAAAATTTTAATGTGTACCAAACAGGGGCTAAAGATATTTTAGTATGGTAAATAGTATATCATTGAAAAGATAATTGAATTTATAATTCAAGATTAAAAAAAATGGAATGCAATTTGAAGCTGTCTATCAAAAATTATGTGCATTTGAAGTTAGGTGGTAAAGCAAACTTGATTTTGCATTGCAACTCGAGATTTGCTTAATATACTTGATTTTTGCATAGCAAACTCAAGATTTGTCCAACAAATTCGAAATTTGCCTAGCAAACTTGAGATTTGACTTGTTGTCTCACAAATGACTACAAAAGTTGATGTTTGTCCAGTGAAAACTCACCATTTTACCCGTCAAACTAATTATTATGTACAATACTCAATTCAAAATTTCCTTCTTTCCTTCTAAATTATACGTTTTAAATTCAAAGTTCAACCACAATATTAAACTGTCAATTCTAATCTCGTCATGTTAAAGCCTTAAATATTCAACATATGTTGTCCCAAAAATTCAAAAATACATGAAAATGTAGAAATTGAAAATAAACAAAAATATTTAATTTATTTTTTTAGATAAGCTACCCATTTTTAATATAGATCCCGTATTGGATTACATCTTGTATTTTATCACAGTATTCACTATCCATTGGTAATTAATTTTAGTCACATAATTGATGGGGCTCACAATTTTTTAACAACACGTTTTTATCAAATTTTATCAAAATATACTAAAAATCTAATTTTAATCTACAGTAAACAAAAGCTTTGGTTTAAAAGCACAAAAAAAAAAAATATTTGGGACAGGTTCTAACACGAATGCTTGCCTAAATTCTCCAAAGGTAGAGCAGAGTTTCTACGTCATCCCTAAGCATAATTCATTCTACTTGAAATAAGTAAGGGCAAGTTTTGAACAATTTAGGGATAATTTGCAGCAACGATCCTAAATCTTTCACTTTTTTACAAATTTTACCCAAACATTTTATTTGTACTACCCACGATCCCAAACCTTTACTTTTGTTGCAACAATAGGACAAACATTCCGTTCAGTTTGACCATTAGATGACCACAAAAGTATACTGGCAATATGTTGATCGACTTTAAAAGGGTAAAATGGTAAATACACATTTTTGCCTAAAAACACAATTATAATAATAAAATAAAAAATTTAAAAATTAAATTAAATCTACATCCCACCACACCTGACCCCACCTATCCCTCAACACACCACACCCACTCTTAAACTTCATCTTCTTCCATAAATTCATCGACACCATCGTCGCCTCCACGATGGAAATCTCATAGCACCAAGAATAAGACACAAATTATAAAAGAGAGCAAATTACAGTGAACCTTAGCAAGAACAAAAACAAATAACAAGAGAAAAAAAAAAATCCCAAAATCAATCACTTCAATCACTCCAATGCAAAAACTGAACAAAGCCCAACAACAACATGGATCCACACTACCTTCCCTACCAAAGTTCTCCAATGTTTCTTTCAGCATATGGCCATCGACAAAGCGCACTCGTGACTCCATGAGAAACTGTCCAACCGAGACCCTTACATCCCCTCTAATTTTGCATTACGACACTGTCCCCATTGCAGCTTTCGTCATTTTTCACCATTATACCATTAAATGCGTGCAGTAGATAATTCATTTCCCACCATGCTCTCACCCATCGAAGATGAGAGTTAATTTCTACTCACATGTCACAAATCTTCACGGTCTATTAGATCTCTCTAGTGATAATAATGCCTCTGGATCACCGCTCCTTAGCAAACTTGATGTAGATAGACCAACCGTTGAATCTTATGACCTCATGAACATTGGACTTTCATTCTTGTGTAATATAGGAGTTTGAATATCTTAGGTTTTAATTTTGGGTTCGAATATCTTGATGGGTAGGTAGGATGTATCGGAGTTCGAATATCTTTATGTGTAGGTAGGGTGTGTTGGGTGGTGGGTGCAAATTATAAATTTATTTTATCTTTATTTATTATTTAATTATTATAATTTTCTAGAAAAAAAATGTAAATTTACTATTTTACCCTTTAAAATTGGTAAAAATATTGTCAAAGTCCATTTTTCAGGCCAGCTAACAGTCAAACTCATTCATTTATCCTTTTACAACAACAAAAGTAAAGGTTTGGGACCGTATGTGGTGAAGATGAAATAATTGGATAAATTCTACAAAATATAAATGAAAGGTTTGGGACCGCTATTTCAATTATTCTAAGTATTTATGATCTATTTATAATCGAAAAATCTACTTTTTATCCACTTATTTCGTGAATCCACAAATATTATCGACTTATTCACCTATATTTTCAATTTGTTCACGAAAAAAAAAAGGCTTTGTTGTGTTCAGTCAATAAATACAACAATTTAATAATGTTCAAGTATACCTAATGTGTTCAAGCAAAACTTTGAATTGTTATGTAACAAGAAAATGGAATCACTTCCATTTTATGTGACATTATGTGTATTTCACAAAATGGTATTTAGTGATACCTTCTACAGCCCAAGAGTGCCATCTACATGGACTTTTTCAATTTCAAAAAAATGAGTAATGCTATTTAATACAAACGATATAATTGTGGAGGTTCGATCTAGAACAATAGACTACGTCATCCGTTATCAAGCTCTCCATTACGAGCAATGCTTTTTTCACTATATTGATTGACTTAGGTACAATCCAAACTATTACAACTCTTTCGATGACTTATAATCAAGGTGCACCGATCTTTATACATTATTAAGCTTTACGGGACTTCAATATGATCCAAAAATTGGAAGAATAATTTTACAATTGAAATTTCTCTCTTAATGAATGATAAAAATAAATTAAGTACTAAATAGGCTAACAATTTAATGAATTGCAATAAATGATATCTCAAGTGTTAGATAAGAAAACTTCGAAGAAAAGGAAGATTTCAAAAGTTGATTCAATCAATTAAAAGTTTTCAAAGTAAATAATTTGATTAAATGAATAAAATGTAAGCTCAAAGAGTTTTCCTCAAGAATATCTCACTTTAATGCTCTTGGAAAGTTTTATAATGAATGCAAAGAATGGATGTATTTATATAGATCAATGAGCAAAACATTATGTGAAAATGGACAAGGATCTGAATGTCCTCCTCTGTGTTCGGATGTACAAAAATAGCCGTTATGTGTTAAAATTCAGAACAATAAAAAAAAATGGACAGTTGTACCAACCGAATGTCCACATGGTAAAACCAGACGTTTCCTTTACACAATTTTCTTCTATCATTTCGACTTGAATGTTTTTAAAAATTGAGGCTTTTAAAAGACGTTTTCAACCTATTTTTCAAAATGATATTGTAAAATATGACCTAAGTTTAAATATCAATTTGAAAATCTTATATTTGAAAAATATTTTATGCGAATGTTTATGAAAATGACTTTTTGTGCATAAAAAACTATTTTTAGAGCTTTCATCATTCATTGCTAAAGATTGAAGCGTTTATATCTTTACAAATGAAATAAGAGCGTCTAGTCTATGATCTTTCTTTGACGTTTGACTTTTAAATTGTTGTCTTGAATGATTTGGCTTGAATGTTTGACTTCAATCTCGACCTTCATTGTTAGTTTGATTTGTAATGTGAAAGTCTTGATAACAATCTTTTAGGCCACGATCGATCAATATAATATTGAATGATTTGAAAACTACAATGACTTAAATTCTTTTTTTTAGAAACAAAATTAACTTGTTTGTTATGATCAAAACATTAAAGATAAAATCAACCATATGTCAACAATTTTCCCTTTTCTGATTATTACAAATAAGACGATTGCAAAGTAAGATCAAAACAATTGGTAAGGAATATAAATCTTAGTTTTAACATGTAATTTACATATTCTCCCTATCTTTTTGAAATTGATAGCCATTCATTCAAAACATATAGATGATCTAACTCAAAACATATAGATGATTTAACCCAAAGAATGTATCTATCTCAACTCAAGCATATTCTCAATTCAAGCTTACATCTCTTATATTTTTCCCTTTTGGCATAAGCAAAAAGATAGTATGTATAGGGTGAGCAAGAGTATAGCATTTATGAATAAAATACAACCATAGGAAACAATATAATTCTCCCTTAAGTAAGCACATGATGCCAATCGCTGTAAAGAGAAAATAGAAGATATCACATTCATAGCATAAACATACCAAACCATGAGTTTACTAAATTTAAAGACACGATGAAGTTATACCAACACAAAAGTGGTTCCAAAATATATAGTCATAAAATTTAAGTAATATCTAAGGCTCCGAAGAAGGTGGTGGAGGAAAGTGTGCGTTGAATCGAGCATAAAATACATTTTGTTGAGCTTGGAATGCCTCTTGTTGAGCTAGCACTCAGTGAAGCATCCCAGCATGTCCGTTAATTGATGAGGTAAGTGAATTGACCTGTACATTCTTTTAGTGACCTTCGGTGAATACAAAACCACCAGTGGGAGGAGGAGCACTCGATCCGAGGATGTCATGAGGAGGTCTAAGAACAAGTGGTGCATCGTTGTCATGATTACCTACCTCATCTTTATCTCCTTCGAAATTTAAAGTCGAAGCTCAAAGACCTAAGTATGAGCCATCCATTGACCTTGCTCTTTGGCGATTTTCATGCGTTTGAGAGTTTAAATATTGATAGTGTCAATGGATAGACTAAAATAGATACCTCACCATTTAAAGATACATCAAGTGTTTAAATATTTTGGTGAGAATCAAGCCATAAGGTAAGGCCTTGATGTGTCTCACGGAATAGACAATTTTCATATGTCCAAGTACGATAGTTGAAAAATTCGATTTTTGCCCAACCAAAAAGAAATCAAGAATAAAGAAATCGAAGTTATTAACTTTATCCCAATGAACTTTTTAAGGAAGAATGACCAGGGTAATGATGTTTTGTAGACTTTACATGGTAGAGTAGTTGGTTTGCATTAAGTTTGATGAGATTTTCGTAATTCTTGCTCGTAACTCTACGATGTGTCAAAATTGGATTATATCATTCAAGAGTAAGGTGAGCCTTGTGTAGAAAGATTTGGTTTTCACATTCCGCAAACTCAAGTATAGTTCGAAGAAGAGTTTTGATGATGTTAATAGGTTTGCCTATGAGTGAACATGAAGTGCTATTCGAACTAGGATTAGAAACCATATTTTTGTAAAAATCTCTCATGAGTTTGGGATGTGCATTTTCTTCTAAAGTGGCCATCGACACCCAACCCATATTTTCGAAGTATTCTGCAATGTGAAATGCATGAGCTTCAATAGTAAAATCGACAAAATCAATGTTCTTACCTATAAGAATGTGTAATTTTTCAAAAGTATTTTCGAACACCTTGAGTTGGTAGCCTCTTCGTCCTCCTTGGTCTCTGACATTTTGGTCCTAGGCATGGTAGAATTTTGGTTGAAAGATTTGAAAGTTTTAAATTCAGAACTAGGGCACGGACTTCCGAAATGGGTGAGTGATTTTATGGTTTTAATGGATGAAATTTAGTGATTTTGTTAGATTTGAAGTTGGAGCATGATTAGTTTTTGAGATTGAGAGAGTATTTTGAAGATTGAAAGTGAAGATAGTAAGATTTGGAGTGGTTTAATGTGGAAGAAGGAGAAAAAATGAGGAAAGAAATGAAGAATCAATGTTTGAACTGTATATTTAAAATTTTGAAATCACGACTTACTAGACATCGGCTTACTAGTTTCGAACGTCCGCCTTAAAAATATTGGACATTATATCCATCTAGACACGGAGAATCGGACGTCTAGTTCCTCGTCTGGTCGATCCTTCTAATTTTTGCGGGTAATGCCATCTGAAAGCCCTCTATTCGTCTGACCAAACCTTCTGCCAATTCGGACGCCATCAACCGGACATCCATACTTCGTCCGGCTTATCTCGATATAAAAACATGATTTTTATGATGGAATGGTATTGACAAGCGATTTATATAAAACAATAATGGTATGAACAATTATACACATATGCAATTTAGTCACATACTTCAAATTCATCGATAATACCTAAATCTCTTCAGATAAATGAAAATCTATTAAGTGCTGGAGGTTTAGTTAGTGCATAGGCCAATGGTTTTTTCGTATTTACAAATTCCAATGAAATATCCTCCTTTTGTGCATGATCTTTCAAAAAATGGTGTCTAATTTCAATGTACTTAGCTCGAAAAATGCTAAATGGGATTTTTGATAAGTTTATGGCATTCATGTTATCACACATTATATGGATAAGATCGAATGATTAGTGATAATTACTAAGAGTTTGTTTCATCCATAAAACTTCTACACAACAATTAGCGGCCGAGATATATCTAGGTTTGATGGCAAACAATATAACAGAATTTTGTTTCTCACGATCAATTGTGTAACTGGCCCAATTGGCACCCAAATAGATAAGTAAATCATTGCAGGTGCTCTTTGGATACCAAAGACCTAAAGTTTTAGTACCACTAAGATATCGAAAGATACATTTTACGATACTAAGTTGCGATTTTTTAGAATTAGATTGAAATCTAGCAAATAAGTACACATTAAACATAATATTTGATCTATTTTTGGTTAAATAAAAGAGGAGATTCGATCATACCTCGATATTTTGTTACATCGACGAAAGTACCTTGATCATCTTTATTCAATTTTATGTATGAGCTCATCGGTATATTCATTGGGTTCAATTCTTTCATTACAGACCTCTTCAGCACGTCCAATATGTGCTTGTTTTGACTAATGAATATTTCATCATTAGTTTGTTTGATTTGTAGTCCAAGAAAGAATTTGAGTTCTCCCATCATGCTTATTTCAATCTTGCTCATGCATTTTGAAAATTCTTCACAAAGAGAGACATTAGTTGCACCAAAAATAATAACATCAATATAAATTTGATCAATAATCATATCATTCTTTTTTGTTTTGATAAAGATGGTAGTATTCATTTAGCCCATTGAAAAACCGTATGAAAGTTGAAATTCGCTCAATCTTTCATACCAAACTCTTGAAGCTTACATTAAACCATAAAAAGTTTTTCTAAGTTTGAAAGTATAATATGAATACTTGAAATTTTTAAAATCGGTGGGTTACTCTACAAAGACTTCTTCTTGAATAAAGCTATTTAGAAATACACTTTGAACATTCATTTGATAAAAAGTGAATCCTTTATGGCAAGCAAATGTAAGAAACATGAGAATAGATTCTAATTTAGTAATCGGTACAAAAGTTTCCTCAAAATCAATACATTCTTCTTGATTGTAATCTTGAGCCACTGATCTTGCCTTATTACGCAAAATTATCCCATTTTCATCTTATTTATTTCTAAAAACCCATTTTGTATTGCTAACGGTTTGATAATTTGGTCTAGCTACTAAATCTCAAATACGATTTCTTTCAAATTGATTTAGTCCTTCTTGAATAGTAAGAATTCAAAAATTATCAAACTAGGCATCTTTAATAATCTTTGGTTCAATTTGCGAAATAAATGCACAACTATTAAAATAATTTATAATAGAAGCTCTAATACTTATATTTTTGGATGAATCACTAATAATAAGTTCTTTCAAGTGAGAAGGGATAAACCTCCTTATGTAGAGTTGAATCATTTTGTACTCCAAAAGATTTCAGTTCACCTTGTTGAATATTTAATTTTTCCTCATGTTGATTTTTAGGATTCTTTATTTTGATCTTGAATATTTATTTACTCGAAAGGAATCTTGAAACCTACATCAATAGCAATACATGCATGGATTCTTCAACGATTAATGTTCTTTTGTTGAAAATTCTATAGGTTTTGATAGTCGATGAATATCCAAGGAAGAGTTCAATATCAAAATTTGATCCAATTTTCTCAATTTTTTTTTGAAAATATATCATTTGCAACTAAATACTTTGAAATAACCAATATTGGGAGCTCTATTTTTCCAAAACTTATAAGGAGTTTCTGATTTCTTTCGGCTAACAAAAACTCTATTAACAATGTAGCAAGCGGTGTTAACGGCTTCAACCTAAAAATATTTTATTAATCTATTTTCATTTAGTATAATCCTAGTCATTTATTGAATATGTGATTCTTTCATTCTACTACACCATTTTGTTGAGAAGTTATAGGAGCTAAGAAATTATGTTCATACCATTTTCATTGCAAAAATTATCATATACGATGTCGTCAGATTCTCCACCATGATCACTTATTATAGTTGTAATAGTATATCCCCTTTTATTTTGAACATTTTTACAAAAATGTTTAAATGCATTCAGTGTTTCATCCTTTAAGTTTAAAAATAGGATCCAAGTAAAGCCAGAAAAATTGTTAATAATAACGAATGCATAATGTTTACCATTTAGGCTAGCAGTTCTAAATGGTCTAAAAAGATCCATGTGGAAGAGTTATAAATGTTTTGTAGTTGAAGAATATTACTTAACTTTGAAAGAACTCTTTACTCATTTTTTAAATTGACTTGTGATAAATGCGTTTTACACATTTATTTCGGACTACAAACACAGAGAATTGTTGATAAATATGATGGAATATAGATTAATTCTATGTAATTTGTGTTTTGTAGGACAACATGATGAATGTGGTGGAAAATATGAGAAACAAGTGAAAAAAAGACTAAAACCAAAGAAAACTAAAGTTCAGGACCAAGTTGCAAATAGTCGAAAGATGACCCGAAAGAGGAATTGGAGACGTGAAGATGTCGAGGACCAAGTGAGCATTGGAATGAAATATTAGAAGAAGAAGAAGGGGAAAACAGGTCGAGATTGGCGAAATGAAGTTCGATGACCAAAATGCAAGAACTTGGAACCTGCCAATACTATGCGGTCGCATAGTCAATTTAGGGAATTTCAAAGGCCATTTTAGTTCTTCTATGCGATCGTATAGTTGAAAATTTTGATGTGAATTTTTAGTTTCCTTATTCGATTGAATAACTTATGGAAACAACAAGTGGAACAACACCAGGAAGTGAAGATTAAACTCAAGAATTGAATTGGTGATGTCATTCTTAATTTATTTATCTGATTTTCTTCTTTCTATTATGATAAGCTAGGTTAATTCTATACTAGGGTTAAATGAACTATAATATGATTTTTAAATTTTAGTTTTACATTTTTGACATCAAAACACATTTTTGGAATGTTCGAGTGGTTTATATGAATTTCATTTTCTCCATAATTATTGTATATATAATTATGTGAATGTGGTGACTTATTTCATGCATTCGAACGAAGGGTAATAGGTTCAACGTGGTATAAATCATCACATGATCTGATATGTGATATAAATATACCGCTATACCCTATGTGAATATTTAAGTACTTACAAAAACTCATGTATTCTTATATGTTCGCATCCGTCATAGAGATATAGTCGGGTCACATATTAGAATATGTTTGACTTTACTTAAGAGAGACTGTTTAATAATTTAGGAGCATTGATTCTTCAATATTTTAATTGTGTGTCAAAGTTTTGAACTAGGTTTAAAAAGATTATTACATAAGGATTCGTGATCCTAGTACATTCATCATATATTAGGAAAAAAAACTTCAACTTGCATTCGACATAAATTTCATTCAATTTAGTTAAGCATTCAAAATCACATCCGCATCATTAACTTAGTTATAAATTCATCAAAACAAACACTTTCATTTTTGTTGTTTCGGTTAAGGTCACGGTAATTAGAATTAGAACTAATCAATCCTTGTGGGACGACACTCGGGCTCAAAAAGTCCACTTTATTACTTATTAACGAATCATACACTTGCGGTGTGTTTTATTAGAAATATATTTTCGTGAACAACATGCATAGCAAACTTTATCTTTTTCAAATTCCAAGTTTGACAATTCTTTAACCAAATAATTCTTTTAGATTTTTGAAAGTAGGTCCATGCTAACATAACATAATCTTCTTTACCATAACCAAATATCAACTTTCAAACTTGATAAATATTTTTCATCACTTTCAAATTTAACATTTATGATATAAATATCTTTACTTCGACTTCCTATAAACACTTCATTTGATATAGCATCCTTAATAAGATAATTGGAAGAATCAAATTTAATATGATAACCTTCATCACAAAATTGACTAATACTAAGCAAGTTATGTATGAAGTTATCTACTAATAAAATATTTTCAATAAAAGGAGATGAGCCAATGTTTCCAATTCCAATGATATTTCTCTTGGCATTATATCCAAATGTAACAAGATCTTGATCATTTTTTATGAGATTTGATAATAGATATTGATCTCGGCTCATGTACTTTGAGTATCTACTATCCAAAAATCATTTACTTTTCATTTTCTTTGGTGCCTATAAGAATTAATCAATTTTTGATATTTGGTACCCATACAACTTTGGGTCCTTGATAAGTAGTTATAGTGGATTCTTGAATCCACTTATTTTTGCTTTCAAAGTATGATCTCTTTTTTGTTAGACGATTAAAAGTAACATGTGTATTTTTATTGTAAAAACTACATGTAGTGTTTGAAAGAGAGAAATTAAATGTTTTAACAAATAAATTTTTAAGAGATTTCTATTTTAAGAAAGATTTACATCCAATTCCTTCTTTGTCAAAAACACATTTTTTTCACCAAGCATTAGTCAAAATTTTTCTAGCCTTGGATGAACTTGTAAACAATATTAGCCAAATCTACAACTTTCTATTTTAGAGAGGAACTCTCTTTAATCAAAAATTGTAATCAACCTTTTCTTTTTCTTGATCCTTTTGAGTTTTTAAAATTTTCTTTACTTCATTTTTCACCAAGCATTATGAGTGTTTCTTTTTGAGAATTGAGTGTTTAGAGCAACTTTTTCAAATCCCTGAGAATTTCACCATAAGAAGTAGATAAATCATCATATGAACATTTTTCATTAAAATTTATCTCATATTCGATTGCCATGAAGCACATGTTAGTGACTTCCTCTTAACTTTCATTTTCATCATAATCTTCATCATCACTTTCATCCTATATTACTTGGAGTGCTTTCTTTTTTATGAATCTTTTCTTGTTCAGACATGCAGTTGTTTTGTGAGGTTTGTCACTATAAAAGCAAATGATATTTTGTTTTTCTCTTCACCCATTTTCTATTTCATTTGAAATTGTCGATTGTTGCGAAAACTTCCCTTTTTCTCAACAAGAATAAATAGATCGTCAAGTTCTTCATCACTCATATTCTTGCTTATAGTGCCTTTATCAACTGCCGATTTTAAGACAATTTGACGTTCAGGAGGCACATTTGTTTCTTCTTTACTTTTCCTCGTTTTCTCCATTGTCTAGATGTTATTGAGTTCATGAGTTATCAAAATTCCATAGAGCTCTTCTAATGGATAAGTGTTGACATTTTTAGTGTTTTCTATCAACATCCTTAAGCTCCAATCCTCATAGAGAGACCTAATCATTTTACTCACAAGTTCGCCATTAGTAAATATTCGATCAAAACTTTGGAGGCCATTAACAATATCGGTGAAACGAGTAATCATATCGACAATAGGTTCATTTTATTTTATAAAGAAAATTTCAAATTGTTTAACCAAAAGATTTATCTTAATTTCTTTTACTTTACTAGTACCTAAGTGAGTAACTTCTAAGACATGCCAAATATTAAAAACGGAACCACTTGTGCTAATACGTTGAATTCATTTTTTATCTAAAGCACAATAAAGTATATTTTTGCCTCTAACATTTAACGACAATTTTCTTTTACATTTTTCATTGCACTTCTTTCTAGATCTTGAAATGGTTTAATCTGAATTACAATCAATTTTAGCACATAGAGACCAAATTGAATAACTTTCCAAACATTATATTCTATTGATTTAACATAAAACATCATTCTAACTTTTCAATAGTTATAATATGTACCATCAAAGAAAAGAGGGTGATTGGTAGAATGTCCTTCATGATTTTGAAAATTGTGATTGACCATTACTTAAGATTGTAAAATCTTGAAATTCAAAGTGAGCACCTTGATAGCTTAATTATAACTAACGAAGATGGGACTGAATATATTTTTAAAGAATATTTTTGAAAAATAAACATATATTAAGCAAGTCAAGAACAAATAGATCAATCAAGTTATAAGCCTAATCAAAATATTGATAAATTAAAGGGCAGAGAGGTACAAAAGATATAATTATGGAGGTTCGATCCAAAGCAATGGTTTACATCCTCCGTTATCAAACTCTCCACACGAGCAAGATTTTTTCACTATGTTGATTGACTTATAGTGCAATCCAAACCATGCTTTCGATTACTTACAAATAAAGAGCATAAATTCTTATACAACCTATAAATTGGAAAAAAGTTTTTACAATTGAAACTTCTTTCTCTAAATGATACAAATAACTTAAGTGACAAGATATGCTAACACTTCAATAAATTGTAATAAATAATAGCTCGTGTTAGATAAGAAAACTTTGATGAAAACGATAATTTCAAAAGTGGATTCAATCAATCAAAAATTTTCAAAGTAATTAATTTGGTAAAATAAATAAGATGTGAACTCATAAAATTTTGCTCAAGAATATTTCACTTTAATGCTCTTGAAAAGTCTTATAATGAATGCAAAAAATAAATGTATTTGTAGAGTTCAATGATCAAAACATTATGTGAAAACGGACAAGAATCCGAACGCCTGCCTCTATGTTCGGATGTACAAAAATAGTCGTTATGTGTCAAAATTAAGAATGGTAAAAAAAATCGATTGTTGCACAAATCGGGCGTCCACAGTGATGTCCGCTCCTTGCAATTTTCTTTTGATCATTTCAACTTAAATGTTTTGAAAAATGTATGTTTTTGAAAGGTATTTTCAACATATTTTTCAAGGTAAGTGATGTTATGCCCCTGTTTGACACCAATTTTGTTTAAATTTTTTTTTTTTTGGAATATTGATTGATGGAAGATTGTGTGGTTAAAAAGTAAAGAAAATTTTTAGGTTTATGTGTAATATTATTTTATTGATAGAATGTGTGGTTGAAATGAAGAAAGAAAAAAAAGAGAGAAAAATGGGTGTCAAACAAGGGCTATAAATTATGATCTAAGTTTAAATATCAATTTGAAAATCTTATATTTGAAAAATATTTTATGCGAGTGTTTATGAAAATGACTTTTTGTGCATAAAGGGCTTTCACCATTCATTCCTAAAGATTGAAATATTTATACATTTACAAATGAATAAGAGCATCTAGTATATGATATTTATTTGACGTTTGACTTTTAAGCTCGTCTCAAATGATTTGACTTGATTGTTTGACTTTAATCTCGACCTTCATTGTTAGTCTGATTTGTAATGTGAAAGTCTTTATAATGATCTTTTTTATCACGATCAACCTATTTAACAACAAATGCTTTGAAGACTATAATCACTTAATTTTGATAGTTAGAAACAATAGTAACTTATTTGTTATGATCAAAATATTAAAGATAAAATCAACTATAGGTCAAGACATCCCGTTGTCATTTATTTAGAATTCTTTAGCAGCTTATTCTAGACTGGATGAGAGAAAAAATACTTTTGTAGATGATAGAGAGGAAGAGAGAAACCACAAATAAAAATAATTATTTTTTACTCAATCACGTCTCCTCCTTTCTATTTCGTGTTCCTCCATTCTCTTCCTTCATTCTTCTCTCTCTTTACCTAAGTACATTAAACGTCCTCTACAAACACCTCTCTTCCATATTATCCCTTCTCTTTCTCCTACTGAACATTGTGCACCCTATTGATTGTTTTGTTGTTCATTACAGCCCAATAGTGTAACACATTGCTCTCTTTTCTCTCCAAGGAGTGGACAATTTTTGCCCCTTTTCTAGCTGCCGTGAATGGACCCATTTTCCGTCACCTTCCGACCACCCGAACCTCCGGACAATGGTACCAACACAATCTCCTCAACATCCCCTACATTTCCATCATAAGAACTCTCCTTACCATCCATTAATCTGGGAGTAATAATCAATAGAAAACAGTATCGCGAAACTGGGCAAACTACCGAAAATCCGACCTCCGGCCAGCAAGCTAATCGCAGATCACCATCAGCCAGAAGCCCACACGTAGATGACTCTAACCATGCTGCCAATTCATCCCAAAAAGATCTCTAGCAGATTGAATTTGAAATTGAGAATTGCGCAGTCGCGACCATCGTGAACCCAGCTCCGAACTCTGATGATTCCGGCCCCTTTGACCTATGGTCGTGGACCACATGGGTTAACTTTCCCACCCTTGGCACTCCTAACCCATGCATGGGTCTAGGCCAATTTCGTCCAAAACTTGATGAATTTATGGGGAAAATTAGGGTTCTATGCAAAAAATTCGGTACTGACCAATTTGATGAATCTATGTTGCTGCAAATGTTTAATTCGATGAGGGAAACATCAATTGAGGTTAGTAAATCCATGGGTAATCAACCAATTGATCCAATTAACACCAATAGAGATGAATTGATTCCACCAAGTGAAGTCGTGCGTGATGGTTATGTTGATGCTGTAATTGATGATGGTTTTGATGTTTTTATTCCAAATTCAACGAATACAACTACAATTGAAGGTAAAAATATCATGGGTATGTTGCCAATTGAAAGAATCAATGCTCAATTGAATCCCAATTTCTTCTCCTCACATACGGCAATTGAGATTCCTTCAATTCTTAAATTTGGTAGTTTAGTTTCTACAATTGATAAGGCAACATCAACACTGAATTCTGCTCCTACCACTACACGTTTGATGCCCATGCAATCGGCCAATGGCTCGATGAAAATTTCATCTAACTTTGAACCCCCTTCATGGGTATCACTCAAAACAGATCACATCGCATCCAAATTGGTAAATGGACCTCAGATTAGGACTAAGTACAGTGTGTTGGATTCCTCCTTACAGGATGTCTCACACGTAGTCGCAGGCGCCACTGATCCTCTTACACGTAATACCCACACGCGCCTATATGCTGATGTTCCCAACGCTTTGAGCTAATTTAGATCATCTGTTCCTTCATCTGAGGTTTCTTCTGCTACTCAGGCTCCTCCATCATATGTTGTTGCACTTATTTGTTGACCTACTATTATTCAGGTTGAAAGAAGTCAGAAAAAATCATTTGTGCTATTCTTTGAGCACCCGAGGATTCCAGACATCACAGTTTGGTTTCTAAAGAATCATACATCTATAATGGGGAGCATGCTATCTTCTTTGATGAGGTAGATGAACAAATTTTGGCAGAGGCTTACAGGTTTACCCTTGTNCTATAATGGGGAGCATGCTATCTTCTTTGATGAGGTAGATGAACAAATTTTGGCAGAGGCTTACAGGTTTACCCTTGTTGGTAAATTCGTGCGTCGCAAATCTTCTATGACCAAGGTACGCGAAAATTTTATGCGTTTTGGATTCTTTGGCCATTATGAGATAGTTCTTATTGATGATGTAAACATTATAATTCATTTGCCAAACGAGGATGATTATTCACGATTATTCCTCAAACCCACTTGGTATATTGATGGTTGTCCTATGTGGGTATTTAAGTAGACCCCCAACTTTACTCCACAATATGAGGCTTCTATTGCTCCTATCTAAGTATCATTTCCCTTACTGCCTATTCATCTTCGGTCTAAGAGCGCATTATTTGTTATAGCCAAAGCTATTGGGCTTCCGTTTCGTATTGACGAACCCACTTCTGACCTTAGACGACCAAGTGAAGTGAGGGTATGTATTGAGGTCGATTTAGAATGTAAACTCCCTGATTGAGTGTGGATAGAAAGGGAGAAGATGAGAGGATATTGGCAGTTGTGTATCATAAGGTACCGGACTTTTGCTTTCATTGCAGACATTTCGGTCATTTGGATGCGAACTGTTCTATTGGCTCCCATTCTGCTCCACCGTCTGTGGTCCCAGGTATTGGTGACCTAATTCATAGGCCTAATCCAGTTCCAGCCAAAGAGAAAGGTAGGGGTAAGGATGTTGTGACAGCACTTTGCATAAGGTGGACACCTATTTAGAGAAATCAAATGAGACAAGACAGTACATCAGAAATGATTTCTCATTCCACTCCTCAAACTGTTACCATTATTAGTCATATTATTCCTGTCACTATAGTTGCTACATCACAAACAACTGCTAACCATATGGCTCATAGTCTTTACACTACTCCACCTATTATTAGCAATATTGCTCCGCATATTACTAGCTCTCTACTATCAGATCATTCCACAGTTGCTCCCATTAGGGTGGATATTCAGAGTTCTCCTATTATTACATCAGCTTCTCATTTAGCAGTTCAGTCTCTAGACCCTATCAGCAGTGCACCTATGATGGTTAGTTCTACATATTTTGATCCTCTCTTGTTGGATATGTTAGAGATGCCATAGGATTATATGGAGCCAGATGTTCATGTTATCTCTGCATATTGTCAACAAAATATGGAGGCTCTCTTATCTAAAGACCAATCAGATTCTGATTTTTTTCTTATATTGAAGTCATGGTTCATATCGTCGATCTTCTATTGATGACTTGGCAGACATGGCTGGTGGGACAAATTAAGATGATTTTGTCCCAATTGGTCGAAAAAGAAATGCGAAAGCCACTAATACTTCAATTCCTAGGATGGTGACCAGGATACCTCTTCACAGTACCATCATGTGGAATGCGAGAGGTGTAGCTAGTGTAGCTACTCTTCGGTGTCTGAAGAGACTTATATAGCTTTATTAGATTTATCTCTTGGTTATACTGGAGCCTTTTGTTCTTCAGCATAATTTGCATATATTCGATGATATCTGCACTTTGACACAGGAGTTCAGAATGAGTCAAACAAGATCTAGTTTTTTCGGAACGCGGAACTACTGTTACTGTTATTGTTGATCATCCCCAGTTCTTTCACGTTAGAGTTGAGGATCCCAGACTAGCACGTCCCATCTATCTGACTCCTGTATATGCCTCATGTAACGTAGCTATCAAGTGGGATTTGTGGGAGGGTCTTCACCACATTTCCCTCAATATGGATGACTTTTGGTTAACTGGGGAGACTTTAACGTTATTACACATGATGATCAGTGCACTGGTCATAATACTCGTGATCGAGGCACTACTTCTTTCTCTGATATGATCTTAGATTGTGGTTTAGAAGATGCTGGTTACTTGGGTATCGACATACTTGGTCCAACGGTCGAGTAAGAAAGAGACTGGATAGGGTACTCATTAATTCTACAGCCACAACATTCTGCCTATAGCTTACAGTGAGGCACTTGAATCGAACTTCATCTGATCATTCACCTTTATTACTTTAGTGGGTTTCTGACAATGATTTGGGACTTTCTGGAAAGTCTAAGGAGTTGCAAACCTCCAATCATCATGATTTTTCATCCTTTGTCACTCAAAAGTGGTCATTCCCTACTCATCTTATGGGGATGGCTGCTCTTTGGGAGATTCTTTAGGTGATTACGTTGGTGGAATCGACATGTGTTTGGAGATATTTTCCAACGGGTACGAAACACTGAGGATAGGCTGGATGAGGCTGAGATAGTATATGATAGAGACCTTATACCGGAGCATCGTGACCTATTACATCATGCACATGGAGTTTTGAATAGGACATTATCTATTGAAGATGGTTTTTGGAAGCAAAAGGTCGGTTCACATTGGGTATGTGAAGAAGATCACAATACTCGTTATTTTCATGCAATGGTTCATAGGATCAAATCGAGTAATAGGTCTAGCAGGACGCAGGCAGGAAAAGTCTTAGTTACTCATGTTGACATTCATACTTCAGCTATTGCATTCTATGATGATCTTCTATCTGCTCCTATACAACTGTTACACCCCATTCGTTCTGATATCATCCCTTAGCTTTTGACGAAGGATGATAATTTGACACTAAACCACATCCATTTGATTCATAAGGTTCAGGAGGCGGTGTTTAGTATAGATGCTGACAGTGCTGTCGGACAAAATGGATTTTCATCCCTATTCTTCCAATATTGTTGGGACATTATTCAGGACGATGTATACAGGACAGTCTTGGACTTCTTTGACGAAGGCCATCTTCCACGGAATTTTTTGCTACTACTATAGTATTGCTAACTAAGAGGGACAGCTTGTAGATGGACCGACTTCAAACCCATTAGTTTATGTACTGTGCTCAATAAGCTTATTTTTAAGCTTTTGAACACTAGATTGAATACACTGTTACTGCGCATTATCTCTCCACAACAGAGTGGGTTCATTCATGGTCGCCTAATTGGGGACAATGTTCTATTGGTTCAGGAGCTTCTCCATACTTTGGATGATAGAATGCGAGTGGGTAACACTATGCTAAAACTAGACATGATTAAAGCATATGATGGCATGGATTGGAGCATTATTTATTCTATATTAGAGGCATAGATTTGATTGGATCTGGATCGATAAGATCAGGCGGTACATCTCGGAGTGTCATTTTTTTGTACTCCTAAATGGTCATCCATGTATTTCCATCCTCACGAGGGCTCAGACAGGGAGATCCTATCTCACTATCCTTGTTCATCATAGCTGCACATTACTTCTCACGCCTGCTCACTTAGAGGTTTCAGGAATATCCCAGTATGTGATATCGACATGGAGGTAGTATTCTTGTCTCACGCCTTTCATTTGCTGATGATATGATCATATTTGCCAACGACCAGAAACAGTTTATCAAGATGATTCTAGGTTTTCTAGAGCATTATGAGGGTGGGTCTTTGATCAGTTGGTGAATAGGGATAAGAGCGGACTAATACGACCCAGACGGGCATCTATTAGTCAGATCAGATGATTGGAGATTTTGACTAGTTTTTGACATCTGTAGCAGCCGTTCACTTATCTGGGAGTCCCCTTGTTTAAGGGGTTCAAGAGGAGCTTCATTTATAATGACCTTATCTAGAAGGTCAAGAACACGATCTCAAGTTGGTTTTCACAACTTCTATCATATGGGGGTCGTATTAATTTGCTGAGGTCAGTGCTCTCCTCCATGCCCTTACACCTTCTTCAAATCATGCAGCCCCCTAAGACTATCTGAAGAAACTTGAGAGCATATTTGCGCGATTCCTGT